>JAADWY010000656.1:0-18529 GCA_023336355.1 Pythium dissotocum
ACCTGTTCGCGAGCTGCACGGACCTTCAGGATTCCCAGCTGAACATCAGTGCGGCCACCAGCGATGTGCTCTTCGCGTACCTGATCAAGTCGTACCCGCAGCATCGCTCGATGAACCCGACCTCGCCGTACGTGAAGCGCGTCGAGCAGGCGATGGCGCGCACTGGGGTCGAGCTTGAGCAGCTCGTTGCGTGGTCGATTCACCTGGGGAACATCGAGTCAAAGCCGTTCATCCAAGAGACGACACCAGACTCCAAGCATGTCCAACTCATCAAGCACCAGGCGGCTGTGATTGATCAGTTGATCGACGTGAACGTGTCCCAGAGCGAGCGACTGAAGGAACTCGAGCGAGTGGTCGGTATTGCAGCTCCAACAGACGTGGCTGCGATGCCAAAGAAGCGTAAGCAAGATGAGCAACCCGAAAGGTACGCCAGCAAAGCGTAAGCGGAAGAGCACTCACCTATGGGAGACTTGGTACGCGTGGTTCGCCGGCCATGCGTATGCAACTGAAGACGACAGGAAGTGGAGGTCGACCATGCGCCGCTGTGTGCTGTACATGCTGCTCTTCGCCGAGTCCCTGGAGAACGATGAGACAGCCACCAACTTTCGCGAGCGCGTGCTCTCCGATGCTCACGAACTCCAACGCAAATTGCAGACGTTCCTTCTCAAGCACGGCGTGAAAACAACGTCGACAGGAACAGCTCAGATGAAGCTGCGCAACATCCAGAAGACCGCCGCCCTGAACGAGTTGATCAGCACCTACGATGCACGAGTGCGCGCCGGCTTGATCGTCGACCCCACGCCAGCGGCCTACCGCACGGAGACACTCAAGGCCGTCATGGCGCCGTTGAACTGAAGATCGACGGACATGCCTGCTTGCACGAACTCGAGATGGATCTGGGTGCAGGCGTCGTCGTCACGACCGTTCCTCTCCGGAACGTGCGAGCACGCAAAGGTTAACCTCGTTTCCGAACACCTTTGTTGACCGCCGACACACCAATAAGAATGCGACCGCACCGGCTTGAGATGTGGAACGGAAACCCACAGGTCACGAGCTCTCGTCTGCGGCAGTTGAAGATGTAGCTCTCGTCTGCGGCAGTTGAAGATGTAGTTTCATTTAATCACTTCCTGGGATAAACATCCACGTGAATAAAACATTAGCGTTCATGTCCACCCACGCTTCAGGCACGCTGCTTACCTGTTGGTCCTTGGTCTCTCTCACTTCTCAACACGCAACGCGCCACGCACTCTCTTCAGATCAATGCCGACCGCCCCAGCCTCGCCTGTGTGTACCAAGCACGAGTTTCTGGGTCTTGCCTTCGCTGCAGTTGCAACCGCATCGCGCGACGTCCGCAAGATCCGGCTCGACAACCAGGTCCTCGTGAAGCTATTCCAGAACATGAAGATCACGGTGGCTACAAAGGAGCGGCTCAGCGAGGCCCTCGCGGTCATCATGCACGCGATCGCGTCTCGTGCTCAGGCTCGGAAGGTCACGTACGAGCAAGTCGAGGGTCTCATCGCTGGCACAGCTCCGGAGCCGTCCCTCGTCGAACAAGAGTGGGTTGGGGACACGTCCCTAGCCGGAAAACCGCTGTACGGGATTCGGAAGGTGCTCGATATTTTTCGCCGTGACGGGAAGCAGTTCTGCCTCATTGACTGGGATCCGACCGAAGAACCTGCGGCGAAGATTCCTCGCGGATTGATTGCTCAATTCCGGAAGCAGCGCCGAGCGATCGTAGAACGTGCCTTCATTGAGGCGGAGGCGATCGAAGCGTGATACGTAGCTTAAATGAAGAGATGGTGGGCGTAATCGACCGTTGTATTGGGCTCTTGGATTCGCTCACATGGTCTAACCTCCTTTCGGAACAACCACGCTAACCGCGTCTCTTAAAGCTCGCTACAATATGCTCACACAGGTAGTCGACGACACACTTGGGTGCAGTCACCTTCACACGCTCGCCCCACTTCAGCCTACGTTCTACAAAAAACGAAAATGTGCTCACACACCTGAGACAGTAGGCGGTAGTCGCATGGCACGTCACGAACTGCTTCGTACTCCACTTGTGGGGCTTGTCCTTCAGGTACTGACGCGTGGGCTTGTAGCGCGACCGCGAAGGCAGCATGGCCTCGTCGAAAGAGGGGACTGGGGGGACGGAGAAGCCTCGCTTGAAGGTTGCCTGCAAGTAGTCAACCACGTTCCGGATCTCCCACGCTCTGTCGGTCTTCGCTCGCGGATCGAGGTTGTTCGTGAAGTGGAGGTTCTGCACGAGCTGCTTGTAGCGTTTGAGCACGATCACGGACCCGAACGTACCCGCCGGCACGGCTCCCTCAGCAACCGGGTGCCAATGGCGATACAGCTCTTGCTTGTGCGGACACCGCGTCCGCGCGACGAATAGCCCAACCAAACGTAGTAGCTCGAACTCCTGGATAGCTGGCTCAGCCGCAAACTCGGTTCGGATCTCGCTCTTCTTCTAGGGCGGCTTTGTCCGCCGCTTTGCGCGCTGTTTCTGGTACTTCTTCTACACACGAACCGGGATATACTGCGTGTGGTAGCGGTTCGACTCGATGCATATCTCCATCCACAATCTCTTTGGTAGGAAGTACAGAAACCGCGCCAGAGGACCCTTGGCCGCTGCTTTCATTGCGCTGCGCGATGGACCGTGTTCACAAGCGTACAGCCCTGGATACTCATCACGTTCGGGGAACTTGGCGGGATCTACGCACGCAACATAGTTCAGTCAGCTTTAGTTTATATCGTAGTCCACAGAGTATGCTTACCATTCTCCCATCGACCGGCGGCCATGGCTCGCATCCCGTTCTGGTCCTGGCTGGCCGTGGAATATCGAGACGCGGGCACACTGCCGACTGGAACTGCATCGACCGCAGCCTCGGTCGCTTCATCGTCCGAGCCCCAGTTGATATCCGGGTCTAGGACATCATCGCCATCGTTCGAAGAGAACACGTCGTCGTCGGACGACCCAAGAACATCGTACTCATCGGGAAGAAGAGCATCAGGTGCTTCTACGATGTTCACGTCGACTGGTCTCTCGGGCATGGTGGCCATCTCGACGGCTTCGGCGACCTCAGATGCAGCCTCGACGGCTTCTTCGACCTCAGATGCGGCCACCAAGCCTCCATCGTCCTCCTCGTCATTGTCATCATCATCGGCATCCTCAAAGACAAAGTCCTCGTCATCAAAGTCATCCTCCCCTCCATCATCCTGAAACATCCATGTCGGCACATCCATCGTGTCAGGTACACTCAACCCCATAAGTTGGAGGAACTCCAGCAAGCGCACCTGGTCATTGGCGATCTGACTGTCATCGTCTTCGTCCTTCCCGTCAACATCGCTCAAGGTAAACGAAGGAGCCCTTTCAGACTCTTCTTCGCCATCGCTGTCCTCGTCAGAGCCATCCTCCTGGAAATAAAACATGCCAGCAGATCCAGCGTGTGAGTTACACGAGAGCTCTCATGTTGACGAAGGCGACATACCTGGTCCTCCGCATCGTCAACGCATCCTGAAGCACCCGGGTTCGATGAATCAACATCGGCTTCCGCCTCTTCTTACGCTTCGTCTGCGATGACTGCTGCCGGGACTTGCGAAGTGTTTCGATGGGCTCCTGCTGGGTCTTCGCTCAGTTAGTCGCCGAGTCGCTGGGTTTCATTGGCGTAAGTGAAACACCACGTATGTTAGACGATCCAGTAAGTGAGGCATGCAACACCAGACATGTTGGACAACGAGACGCAGCGCTTCCCCAACCAACCGTCGCACTATCACCTCATGCTGCGGCGAAGAACCCGCGGGAGCAACCCCTTCTCGCGTAGCTCAGCAATCGCAAGACCAATCGCAGTCGCCTCCGCTTGTGATGCACTCGGTCGTGCGGGCGGTGTACTCGGTCGCGCTGGCGCTGGTGAAGACGCGGGTGGTCTGGCTGGCGTTATCCGGCGGACTCGACTCACGGCTTGCGGGGGCGAGGCAGGGTCTTGAGCTGCTGCTGTAGCTGGAGGAGCGCGAGCGCTCTCGCTACCGCAACCGGACGACGGGGGGTTGAACCCGCCTGCGTGCGCGCGGCGCGCTTCGCCGCTCGAGTCACGGGCATCTCGTCGAGTGTGCACTTGCCGTGAAAAATTCTCGAATGAAGTGAATTGGACGGTGGTGGTGGCTACAGAAGTGTCTGTGTGGTCGAGTGATAAAGCCGCAGTAGCGACAGTTGTGGTTGGCTCATCACCCTTTCCCAAAGTAGGACAGGTTCGCCCCTTCCCAGAACCCTGTCCACACAGTTGCACTTGGTGGGTGTGCAGAGACAATTTTTTCCCGCTCAGCATGAAAAAAATTCCGAGCCATTTCCTAACCTAAGAGCGAAAACATGTTGGAGCTCCAACGTGGTCAAAAAAGCGCATGTTGGAAGATCCAACATGTGGACGTTGAGGGGTTAACCCTTTCGTTCCCATCCCTTTGTCTAGGAATTTGTATGGGGCATGAAGGGCTTAAATGACGATAATCCAGTCATTTAAGGTGGATCTCCGGTGCGACCATTCGCAAATTGGGCGGATATTCGCCCAAATATCCGACAATTTTTGGATAATGACCGGATTGTGGTCAGTTTAGGCTTTTTGCGGTTTATACAAATAGTGGACAGCCTATATAAGGTTTTGGCGACAATAGATGTATAAAGGGAATGGGGCATCTACTTTCCCGTAGGAACCCTATTTCCTTATAAATATTCATATCTCCAAGGTTTACATGAATTCAAAGAGGTTTTTTCGACCAAAGTTCAACCACCTGGTTGAAGTTGGGACTGGTAATGAGGCACTAAATGACGATAAAGCGGTCATTATACTACCTCTTGGGGAACGAAAGGGTTAACCCCCCCCCCCCCCCGACGCCCACATGTTGTATCATGCAACATGTGCGAACATGTTGTATGATACAACATGGAATATCCGCACAAACAAGAATGTTGCCTTGGGCATACATTTTGCGGAGTTTTGAACCTCACAGTCCTTCTGCTCGAATGGCCCGTCGTCTCCCACATCCAACAGTCCCATCGCTGATGAGCGCCGTGACCACTCTCTGGTTCAAGAAAACAAGCCGTCATCTTTTGCATCGTGTCCAGTGCCCGCCCAACGGTGTGATCGACTCATTCTTCAATCTGCGCCGAAGCCGAGAAGTCCAAGAAGCATGAGTCGCCGTTCACGAGGTGAGCTGAGCATGTCATTTTGATGTGCACGATCTGATCTAACTCACAATGGTGTTTATAGCTCTATCCGTCGATGCGCCTCCACGTGGAGAGCTCGTCGCCACCTTTCATGAAGGTTGGCCGCGTATGCGGGCCGCGGGCTGGTCAGTGGTGAAGGGCCGAGGCCTACAAGCTTCGCATCTGTACGTCCGCGGCGGTTCTTCGGTCGAGGGTGGCGTCCCTGGCTTGGACTACATCGCTGGCGATGACGAGTTCGCTTTGTGGTGGCTGCGCGAAGGCTCCCGGCTGCCTGCAGGTTCTCGTTCGCCGCCGACGTCGACTCCGCCGCAGCAGCCGACTCCACCGCCGCCTCAACCGACGACTCCCACGCGTGAGCCGATTCGGGTGGCTGCGCAAGAAGCAGCAGCGTCTCCTCCGGCTACGCCCGTCCGTCGTGATCGTCGTGGCCGAAATCCTGACGACGGGGTGACAGCTCGGCCTCGTCGCTCACGCCCATCGAACCGGCGCTATCTCGAGCGTGCTGCATCCCCTGAGAGCGCCGACTCGTTCGACTCGTGCGAGACCGAGCTCGCCATCCGGCAGAGCGTCCAGGCGATGGAGACAAGCGGCGACGACAACCCGGAGATAGGCCCGCATGCGATTGGCTCCCCTCCACGGCAGCAACCGCGTCAACAGCATCGTCGCTCGCCTCGACTACGAAGCCGATCTGTCGACACGTCGCCGATACCGCTCGGGCAGCCGAAGCCGGAGCCCGCCTCTCCGTCGCCGTGTTCAACGCAGCAAGCTGTTGACCGTCTCGTCGGCTCGCCCGCTGAGTCCGAGTCGTCCATCCGGGAGTCATCGGAACTGGGAGTATTCTCACAGTTGCCAGTGAGCTCTCTGCCGTCGTCTTCCGTGAGCTTGCTCAGTACTCGTCCCAGAGAAGACGCTGACGACGACAGCGACGCCGCGGAGCTGGAAGAGTACTCAGACAGTGGTACTCAAGATCATCCAGTTCTTTGCAAGATCGTCAGCAACCTTCGTAGCTGGTGGCATGGCCCAATAACATCCAGCACGTTCCCCACACGATGCACCAAGAACCAGACCTGCTCTCACACTACGGGAACTACGATTGCTGTGGTAGTGCAAATTCATCAACGCTGTCCGAATGTCACAACGCAGTTCGAGACATCTTCTGCACACCTGCAAACTGCAGCGCAGTAGCGCAATGTGCCAACCGAGCAACCCTCCATCCTCACATCCAACTTCGCCATCGTGACATCGGATATGCAGTCTATGCCACCAACCTGATCCCAATAGACCACATCATTGGAGAGTCCAAACGATAACAAAAGCAGACTAAGTAATTTTCACGTTAGCGATATTTATAAAAAACTACATTTTCACACCAAAACATCACGAATGTAGCTCATATTCAAACTACACCCCACACCACATCCTAACCGCCACTTGCCCGAGCCTGTTCTCCCAACAATGCTAACTGTCTCACGCCCCACGTGCTCACACATCACAACATCGATCCCCACAACCAAATCCCCTTCGCCGAGCCACACCAAGACCTCAGATCCAGCAGCCCCAACTTTCAAGCAAAGCCTACCTCTCCGAGCAACATGCCGCTCGGTTGTGAGCACAAAGAAACCTCAAACACCACCACACCTTCGCCACTAGCTGACATCACGCTCAAGCAGAACAAACCACGGCCACGAAGTCATCGAAGATGATCCAGATTCATGACCTCTACCCTCAGTTACCTTAACCATTGGCCACCCACGTTCGAGTTCTGAACAAGAGCCCCACCCGCGAGTGGGCCAACTGGACGGGCTATGGCCGCGTTCATGACGTGTTCCTCATCGATGCACAAACCGACATCATCAAAGCAAGCGTCTTCAATGGCGCGATAGAGGCCTTCAACGACATTCTCATTGAAGGAGCCGCCTGCAAGATCCACGCTCGAATCAAGCATACATACCCCAGCTTGTCAAAGGACCTCTACGCATTAGTGATCGACGACAACAGCACAAACACACCACCAGCCATCGATGACGTCAAGAAAACCAACATGATGCTACCTCTCAGTCCCATCGCCAGCCTCCCAGCGAAAGCTGTCAACGCCACCGTAAACGTGCTTGGTGTCGTCCACAAATCTGCTACACTGAAGCGGATCAAGTCCATGAAAGGCAGGGACCTCACGAAGCGATATGTCCTCCTAGTCGACTCTTCGTAGTCACGAGTCATCTGCACGCTGTGGGGAACCCGTGCCATTGACGATACAACCAACTTCGAAGGAAAACCTCTACTCGTAGATTGCCAACCCCTATCAAGACAGTCGAGGAATCAACGCCGGCAACGTCTCCTCCCTCCCTTTCGACCCTGTATGCAACGAAGCACAAAAGATCGCTGCTTGGTACTCACCGTCGACGACTCCACAACTTTTACGCCAGTCTAAGCGACTGCCGTGACTGACGCTAGTTGTCATCTCCTTCTATTCTACTCATAATATCCACCTCTCTTTTCCATCCACTTAACACATCCAAACTGGCACGCTCCTTTGACCAATCTCACTCGAACCAGCCCCAGCCCTGGTCTCCAGGTGACTGAGTCGGATTTTTGCCAAAAAGGGTATTTTGTTTAGAGAATTTGGACAAAACAGGATCCAACTGCCAAAAAAGGGTGCGGTCTATCAATAGAGAGCAGGAAGGGGTGCACCCATATTTGTATAAATAGCGCACCCTCCCTTGGCGTAGCTAATGCACCCATCACCCATCGTGGCACTTCCACATCAGCCAAGTCAAGATGGGAAGCAAGAAACCAGCCGAGGAAAACGACGACCAGCCGCCGCCGAAGCGTCCACGCGCGCCTGGCAAGGCGCCGATCAAGAGGAAGCCAAGGCGCGCCAAGAAGCCGGCGGCGCAACTGGTCGTAAACCTCAAGTGCTCGCGTTGCCACTGCTGCTTCGCCCGCCCATGGACGCAAAAGCGTCACCGCAAGAAGGCCCGCCGCTGCGACAGGCGCTCGGTGAAGGCGCGCAAGGAGGCAAGTGAAGCCAAGACCCGAGAGCACAAGCGCAAGTGGCCGGCCGAGCGAGAGCAGCAAGATCTCACGCTCCTGCAGGCTGACGTCGACGAACTCACCGCGCGCGCTGCGAGCATGGCATTCCCGTCCAGTGATGAGGACATGTCCACGTGCTCAGATGCAGACAGCGGCTCAAGCGACGGCGGTGACAGTGACTGTAACGGGGCGACCTCGTTACTATGACTGTGACTGTCACTAATCGTGATGATTAGTCCCCTTGGCTGACCTGAGTGTTTACGGTCAGCCACCATTAATAGATACCCTGTGATAGGTATCTAAATCTGCCAATGGAACTCGATCAGTGGGTCGAGTGGAGCTCAGAGCACCCCCAGTGGGGTACTGGGCCAGTAGGTAGGGTAGATAAAGCCAGATGGGCTCAATACATTTCAGTTTCCATTTTGAGAGACCCTAAACCCTATTCTGCACCAAAAATGCATTCAGCAAAACACCAGCGTGTGGATATGTATGTATAGGCTGTTTCTAGTTGAAGTTCTTCTTGAGCGGCCTGTTCTTGAAAAGATCTTCACTAGCAACTGATGTTTCAGTCAACTATGTGTCACACGTGCGGCGGTTATGGCTGATTTCACTGCACTTGGAGCACTTGCGTGGGGCAGATGTGCCGTCACCTGCCTTTCCGACAATGTTTTGCTTGACGCTGGGGTTCTGGCCGTGTGAAGGTTTCGTCGATACCGAACACTTGCTGGCCGAACTTGCAGTGTTGCCTGACGTACGGATGAGACAGAAACGCTCGGTGGAAGCCCCCTTCTCCGTCAAACTCCACAGCGGTGAACGCACCGGCGTTCTTGGCTTGATAGGTCGACAGGAAGGACTCAAGAGAGGAAAGCCGTCTTCTACACTGCCTTGCACCAGATCACGAACGGCGTCCCTCGCTATGCACCGGGACAGCTGGACCCCTTCCGCTGCGCGGACTTGGGAGATGAGAGCCGTGGCGGCGATCTTTGGTTGAGCTGTGATACCCGCCGCCGTCGATTCGAACCGCGCAACTTTCTCGCACGTCGCTTTCGCTGAGCCGCTGCAGCTATCGTGCTTGGCATTGAAGGAGCTGATTCGCCAGCAGTCCACGCCTGCTGCCCTCGATTTTGCAAGCCGCACGACAAACGAACAGGGTGTCTTGCTTGCGCAACGGAGAGTGTAGTTGTTGCCGCCGCTGGCCTTCGAGCCCACGACGGCGCGCTACGCTTGGGTGAGGGCAAAATCACGGACGAAGCGACTGGCTGCCTTTCGAGTCGGGAATTCCTTGCGTCGGCGGAGTGTAGGAATGGCTTCCTCACTAGCATCCTCCGCATGGCGCAGCGGTGCTGCCATCTCTAATCTCTTGCGGCGGTGTACTGGACTGCGGTCCACACTCACCCGCTCCCAGCTGCATACCTCTTTAAGGCGACATGAATGTTGGCGCACCCTTTTTGGCTCTTGATATTGTAACCTCTCAGGTGTACCCTAATTTGTCCAAACTGGGAGACCTAAGTTGACGCGATAGCGTAATACATTACATTACATCATGTGGCTAAATTCTGGATATATTACTGGTATATTGTTTTGGTAGTGCTCCGAAGGAGTACTCCAGCTCTGACAACTTTAATCCTTTCCCAGACAGATATATCAAGTTGTACGACAACTCAGACGGGAGCATAACGGTGATGTAAGCTAACGACGATAAAAATACGAACGACTTTGTTTCTCGGCGACATTCTATATGGTTTATAGAGGTAAAAGTATTCAATTTGAGGGTCCTGTCCCCGAGTAACAACTTGAACAAGGGGTGCCCTGTGCGGTAGTAGTAGCATGAAAAGTGGGGTATGCAATTATACGACAAGCCGATTGGTGCCCTAAAATTTTTTCGCGAGTTGCGGTGAGATTGCCCGCGCATGACGTTTGAATAGGAAGTACAAGTATAAACTTGGGGTAGTAGAAGAGGATATGAAAGTGAGGCTTGGGCTAAGGGATTTGAAAGTGAAGTTACTATGTAATCCGTTGACTGTGTGAAAGAGTTGTCCTGCACAATAGCTACCTCTCCTATGTGAAAGTGAACGACCGTGTGATACACTCACGATATGTGCTAGCCTGGGCAAGACTCGAGTCAAGGACGATTACACCCCGCTTCCCCACCCGGAACTACTTCTCATGGGCTGTAGGGTCGATCGACGGAGCGCCAGGCCAGCACGACAGCGACGGTGACTCGATACACGCACGGCTGCAACTTGAAATGCACTTCGCTTCCCCACCCAGCACTACATCTCAAACCCACAGGACTGGGGACTGGGGACTGGACCCGAATGCACTCTGGTTGTGCCAACAACTCGCCGCATGCACGACTGCAAAACCACACGACTGGAGCCTGGACCCGAGGAGGCATCGGACTCGACAGGACAGGACAGGACTGGACGGGACTGGACGGGATTGGACTTGACTAAGCTGTGCCTCACCACCTGGAACTACTTCCCGAAGGCTGTAAGGTGGGTCGGCACAGCCCACCGCAACGCGAGGTGTAGTCGTGGAGCTGCTGGCTGCACGGGAGATGGCGAACTCGTAATGAATTCGCTGGAGCTGGATGCAATCGTGGTCGCTCGCCTGGGGTATGCCGAGGCGAATGCGCATAGAGATTGATGGGACATCAAAATAGTAATTGATGGGGCATCAGAGTGATGTGTATCAATCGAAGATTCATCTGGAGATGTGAGCTCTCATATAAGATTGAAACCTAGCAAGGCATCAATCGTCGCCACAGACCAAGAAGCCAGCCGTGCAGCAATTGTGTGAAGCTCATCCATCAGCTTTGCCAATCCAGCGACAACAAATAGTCAAGCAGAGTACCAAGGGCTCATCGCTGGGCTCAAATCCGCACACAGCGCGAAATGGTACCCTCTCAAAGTGATCGGAGACAGCGCGTTGATTCTCCGCCAACTCCAGCAACATCGCCCACCACTCAATCAGAAGCTGTTGCCGTTGTACGCGACTGCGCGTCGACTTGCAGACACTATTCCAGTCACCCAGTGGCATCATCACATCAGGGCCTTCAACAAGATGGCCGACTTGATGGCGAACGTGGCCATGGACGCCAAGTCCAGTATCCAAGTCCGCCATTCCACCCAGCGCGGGGAACACAACGGCCTCGACGGCCTCCTCGCGGGAGGTTTCTCCCATTGGCAAGACTCCGTGCGTTTAGCGCGTGAGCCGGCTCATTGAGCCTTTGAAAGCTGTTAGAGTTCGTTAAGTCGGTACTCAATAGACTCCAACTTCATCATCATCTAGCAAGGCATCAATCTTCACACTCGGATTCTCCGCAGGCCCCAGTGCTTCTCACAATCTACATGATTTTGCCGTGGTGAACAAAGCACACACCGCAGACAACATCAGTATCGAGGCATCAGCCAGGGTGCGGTACTATGCCACGCGGCATGCCGTCTCGGACGACGTGGAGTGAAACTGCATGCTCCTCGATGACGCCCCCGTGCTTTCAACTTAGGACGAACTATTGTGAAGGTTTTCGACGGCAGAACAGTCACCGGTCGCGCTCACAGAGTGCCAAGAGAAGCTATCCTCTCTTCCTCCGTGGCTGTTCACAGCTCGGTTGCAGTGGTCGTGTACATTGATGGCAGCTCGACTCGACTGTGGTCAGCGGCGAAGGCTTATGGGTCTGCTCCACCAACAACAACGTTGCCGCGTTCACGCCCTGCTCATCGGTCTCACGACGGCTTACCGACTGGCGGATGGCCTCTCGCACAATGGGCCATGGCCCATGGGGCTACCAGTCTCACTATCGACCTGTCATAGACCAAAGCTTCCACACTGCGGGTCTCATCGTTGTGGATTTCCCAAAGACATCATTATCACTCCAGCACTACCAGCCCACCTCCTCCAGTTATCTCTTTTTATCCCTGCTGATATATTTATCTCTTTTTTCAGTAGTTTTCAAAAGAGATGGATGTTTAACCCATTCCGTTGGTTTTTTCCAGTCTTCAACCTGGACCATAACCCAATCTAGCCGCTGCTTCTCCGAGTTCTCACTCAGAACCGCACTTGATCTTCGCCCAGAACTTGTCGAGATATGAAATGAACCACGACTTCACCCTGTATCACACTAACACAGGCCGTGGCTTGTGACGAGAGGCTACCTTTGCTTCTGCTCACTCCTCAATTATCCTCCCAGTGCCCACCTGACAACCACCACCACTTCCGAAAGTATGAAGGTCGCTCTCGCTTACGCTCTTGTCGCTCTTGGCAGTCTCACCACGACCTCGGCCGAGTTCTCCACGTCCAACGCCTCCGTTGTCGACACCAACGTGGCCTCTGCGACCAATTCCTCGCGCGAGCTTCGTGGCCCAATCTGCTCTGCCGGTCCAAACGCAGTGGTCAAATGGTACTACAACTCACGCTCCGACGGCCCATACAAGTGTACGAAAAAATACGGCAAGACGATGTGGGGTATGTGGAAGGCGTACCGTACGGGCGGCACTCAAAACGTCCACTGGAAGTACACCAACGACGTGAACGACCCCGAGTGTCTGACCAAGTGGACGCTGTACACGAGCGACGGCAAGACCGCGCTCGAGTCCAACATCGCTCGCACCACAACGAATGGAGGCACCAAGCGCTGGTGCGCGTTGCCTGTCTACCGCCCAGGCGGAGTACTCGGCAAGCAGTGGGGCTACTGCTCGTGTATCTGGTAGATTACGAGTGGCCTGTCAACACGATCGCCGACATTCCGACTTCAACAAAGCATACAAACTTCAAAGTACAGTGTTCGTTGAAGTAACAGGGTACTATAGTACACTAGTGCAAAATGATCACGAACATTTGATTCCTTGACCTGCATAGCGTCTCCCTGAGTTTTCTGATGAGCAACTGACGCACCTGGTCAGGTAATACGTGTGCTGAGTTGAGTCTCGTATTGGAGAGTGGCTTGCTTGTTTGGAGTTGGCGAACAGGTCGTCGATTGATCGACCCAGGATCCTGTCCTCAAAACAGGACAAACTGGTAGCAGTCTATTGGCAGTTAGTAGAGCATGACTTCAAGCACAGTATTACCGACCTTCAACTTGAAGATCACTGCCGCTTGAAGGCTGCAAGCGCACTACAGGTACACAGTACTTCGAAGGACTTCAGTTCAGTGAACTGCTTCTAAAACTATGGTCCAGTGTGTCCCATGGAAACTATTCACTCGTGGCACGACTCCAAGACTTGGAATCTGCTCTATGGCAGGAGCCGCTTCTCGCTCGGATCCTGTCATGGGTGCGTGCAGCTGGGCGCCGTCGTATCCCCCATCGATGACACCCTGTCACTGACACCGTGCTATACAGTACACGGCATTTACAGTACGAGCAGCACAACTCTCTGACCATTGAGGTTCTCGATTTGGAAACCCTGGAAATTCCAGGATCCCCGTGGTCCGCCCAGCCGCCTAACTCGGTTAGTTTCCACACATTCCACAACTTCACCCGCCGAGTGAGAGATTCGTGGACTGGGAGTGAGTTGGTCATGCTTGGTGAGATCCACATCCTCAGCAATCACTACTACAGTACTGTTAGCCAATGCGTTCAGTGCAGTGCGCAAAGCCAGGAGCAAATAGACTGCATCAAGTCGAGACCATTGGTAATCTGGATGAATGGATACAGTTTCTGTAGACTGTCGTCCATAAACCGGCCACCGGTCGTGGGTGTTGGCTCGGTCTCCTCGCTCTCGCACATCCGTCGCAAAATTCCATGATGCGTGACGCCTCTGGTCCAGGATACATGGCAGTCGTTCCACGATTTGTGTGATCTAAAGAAATAGTACATGCCGCGACAGGGAAGGTCTCTCCGTCTGACCGTCCTCTTCAGTCCCCAATCTGCCTCGCTCTAGGTAGTTACTCTCACGATACAACCAGCCATGAAGGTTCTCAGTGCTCTCGCGCTCGGCCTCACCGCCGTGCCTGCCGTCTACGCGACGGAGTTCCCCAACTGTAAGCTGCCAAGCAACTCGGTCTCGCCGTGGTGGTTCACCTCCAAGGTCGAAGGACCCTACCGCTGTGATACCAAGAACGACAACAAGCCATGGGCCATGCTCAACTCGTTCCGTGATGGAGGCGTCCTGCTCTTTCACTACAAGCTCACGAATGACGAGAACGACCCGGAATGCCTCACCAACTGGACGTACTACAAGAGCGACGGCAAGACCGTGATCACGCAGAACGTCCCGCGTACGGTCAAGCCGACGATTGGATTCCGTTGGTGTCCGCTGCCTGTGTACCAGATCGGCGGCGTGCAGGGCAAGCAGTGGGAGTACTGCGACTGCTCGACGCCAGCTCCAACGACCACGGCGCCGCCTCCGCCAACCACCACGGCTCCTCCGCCAACCACCACGGCGCCTACGCCAACTACGACGGCACCGCCACCGACGACCACCGCTCCTCCAACGACTACGGCCCCTCCAACGACTACGGCGCCTCCAACGACCACCGCTCCGCCAACCACGACGGCGCCACCGACTACGACGGCTCCTCCGCCAGTGACTACGGCGCCACCGACCACGCCGCCTCCACGCGTTGTGTGCCCTGACGGCGAATAAGCGACGAACGATAACCGGCCAACTAGTCATGGCGCCACGGCCGGCAGCGTGATTGATTATGCAGCACCGTCACTGGGACCGACTGAACCATAGCTCTGCGTTGCGTTGGTGTTTTGGAGTTGGTCGTAGGCACGTGCTGTGATACCGGTAGTTACTCAATCCAATTTATGACTTTGACGCTCATGTCGTTTTGCCCCGATACGACTGACTACAGAATTAGATACGTCTTCCCCCACCGAGGAAGACACAGTGAGTCGCAGTCCAACCTCGATCTCATTCAACGAATAGCATGCTTTTTCGGTGGCCTTGGCGGTCACAGACCTCAACAATTAGGAGTGCTACATACTGTAATGCGACCGTGGGTCTCAGACCCAGGGTCTGCATGGCGCTTCAATGAGTAGCACGTCTTGCCCATTTTGATAGATGACCTCCGATAATGGATATACGAGTGATGCCTGGTCGTGTCCCTTCATCACTAGCACAAGTAATCATCGTAAAAACCGATTCCCTTTCGTTCGGCATATATAGGAGATATGCACAACAAGACAAGCGGGAACACTGACTCCTCCAAAGTGCATCCGCTTGTTTTATGGAGTTGCCATCACGAGTCGTGATGCCGCGTGAGTTCAGTGCGTCACGTCACATCTCGATGGAACGAGCTTAGATACACTTTAGCATTCGTAAAGCAGGGCCAGAAATCATACTTAGGGTGTACTTTGCATTTTTACCATCGAATTTCGTTCGATTTATGTACAAAAACTGGCTCTTTCGCACTTTTAGCTACTTTAGTCCGAAAAGTATCGATAGAATACGAATAAAATACCGCAATGTGTGGCAAAGTACCATCACGAAATGGGCAGAATAGACCTGACAAATACATATAATTACAGTAAACGGCATATTTAACTTTCCTGGTGTTAAAGATTCGGTGGTGAGCAGCGACACGCGGAAAGCTCTCAAGTCTTTTGCAATCTATGAATGCCCCGTCTGTGGTTGATTTCCGCACTTTGAGCTGGTCTACGTCGTACTTAGTATTCGTACCTGTCATGGTTGATACGGTTCTCACAGTGAGGATGTCTTCAACGCAGCTTTCTCTCCAAAGCGCCAACACTTTCGATCGCGCCGCCGACAACTTCAGCGCGTCTTCTATCACCTACCGCTCCTGAAGCTCACGAACTGTGCGACCGTGGCAGCCATCCTCTTTGCGTGTGCCGCCGCCGACTACAAGCCTCTCAGATACAACACCTTGCCACGCACGCCGCCTCAGCCCTCTCACGCCAGCCACCGCGAGTCTCTCGTCGTGAAGTCTCATCTATGAGACGGCGCCGACGAAGCGCAACACCGTGTCATGCCTCCGAAACGTGGGAAGCCACTTGCAACGCGAGGTGTGCGGCGAATCTTTCAAGCAGAGCCATCGCAGCCAGACTTATCGACCCGGTCCGGTGGAGCTTCGCTGGTGGATGGTAGGAGCGCCGACGCAGCACCCCCGCATGAGCTGATGTATGTTGGACTTATGTGGACACGACTGCACGACTTGGAGACTTGCTCATTCCACCATTGACGAGAGTTCGACGTGCGAGTGGATAGCATGGAGTGGGTTCTCACACAGTACTTTGACAGCTTCTTGTCGAACGCTTCGAAAGTTGGCGTGGGTCCCGGTGGGAAAGGAGGCAACGTCGACTCAATGCCTTTTGCTTGCGTTGTTTGGGTACCTCCTCCATCTCAGTGCGAGGCTTCTTGCGACCCCTACGCTTTTTCGTCTCGTACTGCGGCACCAGCTGCGCTTCACTATCCGATGCTATAAAATTATGAGTCACCAATTCTCGTCCACTTCATGGTACGCCGTGTAAAACCAAAAACTGATCGCTGCCTATTCGCGGGATGCTCGTCATCCACCTGCGACGAAATGACCAGCTCCGCATCAGAAGTAGCTGGACGGGCTGCGGCCGCCGCGCTGACGGTTCTGCCGTTGCCCGGGGTTTCGTTCTCGCTATCCTCGCTCTGCACACTGACACTGCGCTCGCTGTCAGAGCTGTCCTCGCTGGTATCATCACCGTCTGCTTTCTTGTGCTGCTTCTTCTCGCGGCGACATTTCTCCTCACGAAGCACCAGCTTTCGCTGGTGCTTCTTCGCACCAGCCATGATCGCTCCGATCGGTGCCATCACTTCCGCCACTCAAGCTCCGGCCACACGCTTTCTAACTGAACACCTCCTTCTCCACACTTTGGCACTTTGCAAGCCTTGGCACTTGCAGCCATCTGTCACACTTTGCGCGACCTTTGGCATTTTGGCTACTTTGGCGAATTTGCCACCTGAACATTCGTGCGACATTGGTTTCGCACACATTCGTGCGACACAGTCCAAACGGAAAGGTTCGCTGAAATTTTCCTCGAAACCTATTTATGAAGTAATAAACGCGACGAAATTTACATGGCTCGTTTCTCCCCTTTGCAAAGTGGATCTAGACAGTATGCATCTCGATGGCGCCAAGCTCTCACATCCTCACTGCCAAACCGGAGCAGGATCCTTCGATGTGCAATCTCCACGTAGAGTACTGTACTGGATCCCAGTAGGGTATCCTACACTCTGTAGGTCGTGTACCGCATTCGGCATGGTAAACGTTCCATCCACGCGAGGCGCCTCTGGAGTCGAGGGGATCCGTTCTCTTCCATCGACTCGCAGTCACTGCCACACTGGTTCTCAACTCCAGCAGCTCACAGTAATGGATGGCCAGCCTTCTAAACCACATACAGGCCACATTTGGAAAATAGAATACGATTGTATTGCTTTTCCAACAACCTTCCACAACCAATATCGATGTGACACATGGTGGATAGTCATGAACAGTGGACTGCTGATACCGTGACACAGTGAGCTTGTCAGGTTTCCTCGGTCCCGTCGCCTGTCCCTCCGCCCAGCACAGAGGATCCCCCCATCGAATCCTCCTCATGCCCACCACCACCACTGTGGAGCTCACACTTCATTCCACGTCTCCATCGGCACACACCGAAGCCATGAAGATCACCACCAGCCAAGCGCTGGTACTCGCCGTCGGCCTGGCCGCAGTGCCTGCCGCCTACGCCGCCGACTTCCCTAACTGTAAGCTACCATCCAACTCCGTCGCGCCGTGGTGGTACACGTCCAAGGCTGAAGGACCCTACCGCTGCGACACCAAGAATGAGAACAAGCCATGGGCCATGCTCAACTCGTTCCGTGATGGAGGCGTCCTGCTCTTCCACTACAAGCTCACGAATGACGAGAACGACCCGGAATGCCTCACCAACTGGACGTACTACAAGAGCGACGGCAAAACTGTGATCACGCAGAACGTCCCGCGTACGGTCAAGCCGACGATCGGATTCCGCTGGTGCCCGCTGCCTGTGTACCAGATCGGCGGCGTGCAGGGCAAGCAGTGGGAGTACTGCGACTGCTCGACGCCAGCTCCAACAACCACGGCGCCACCTCCTCCGACGACCACGGCTCCTCCACCAACCACCACGGCGCCTCCGCCCACAACCACCACTCCTACGCCAACGACTACGGCTCCTCCTTCGACGACAGCACCGCCAGTCACAACGGCTCCTCCAGTCACGACTGCACCGCCACCAACGACGACTGCCCCGCCTCCAACGACAACTGCGCCTCCAGTGACCACGACGCCGCCAGCCACGACCGAGGCTCCAGTGACCACGAC
>JAADWY010000657.1:0-18504 GCA_023336355.1 Pythium dissotocum
CACTTCGGTCTCCAGACTACATCACGGGTCGAAGGATACCATCGCAGTCTCAAGCGCTGGCTGGCAACATCTACTGGTGATCTTCTCACACTCTACAACCGACTGGATGCGTGGTGGACGTGGTCGATTGGCGAGTATGAAGGAGCGTTGTCAGACGTTGGCGTGAGAGCGAGAGTCGACCTGGCAAAGCCACTATTCCAGCGTGTCCGTCAAAAAGTTCACAATCATGCACTGGATCAATGCGTGAAGCAACTCGCGCTCATATCCAACACGGCGTGTACTGGTATTTACACCAGAACGACAGGGCTTCCATGCGTCCACAAACTCCGAGTACTACAGAATAGTGGCCGATCTGTGACCACCGCTGACTTCCACTGTCACTGGTGGATTGATCGGGACATCCCGGTCACGCAAGCTACCGAGCCCGATCTTCCTGTCAGCCAAGGCAATCTCCAGGTCACACGGATCGGCGATCCTACGACCAGCGCTCAAATGAGGGTCGAAACTGAACGTGCGCGACGAAACAGTACTCGTGAAAGCGGTCGTGGCCCGAATGGAACTCGTCGTCGCCCATCAAGCTTCGAGAAAAGTGTGGCGGAGACCGATCGACTTCCACCGTTGGCCGTTCAGCTCCAGAATCCTCCAAGACGCTTACGATCCCTTCCTCCCATTCGCTTCAATCCGTAGGCAACAAACGGTAACTCCGATACATTTTACGTATTACACCTTAACCGCATCGTACACGCTATTTTAATAGCGTTTTTACACGATAACAGGGTATTTTAGTTTATTTTACATTAACGTAATCAGGTAAGCTACCTACTGTATTGTGTCACTCAATCGCGGAAATACACCGTTCTATTGACTAGGCGACCCGACATGAAATGATTCATGACCAATACACACACATTGTCCTCAGTTGGGCGCCTCAGGGGGTTGAATCAGCGAATGACTCTGTGTCCCACTGCCCCAAACAGATTGTGCCGTGAAGATGTGCGGTAGCTTGGGCCAACCCCCACAAAGTAGGTTTTCGTCGAGGATGCTGTCTGGTCGGCAAATTGAGGACTGAGAGTCTCTCGGGGGCAAGTGATGCCAGTACCAACTACTCTCCTCCTATTATTCTCATTCGGCGCTAACTGGTCTCACATCAATCTATCAACTTCACTGTCAGCTTTCAGTCTGAATGAAAACTTCTTTCACTTATCAATCGATCAGTCTCTCCTGGCATCCATCTGCAGACCTGGACTGAAAGCCAGGAACCATCCAAGAATCTAGATTCACTGTGAACGACAATCATTCTCTGGTACAAGTAGGATAAAAGCACGGTTGGGGGTGGGATGTTTAGCGTCTCCCGTGCTTGGGTGCTGAATCCCAGGTCTTCGAATACATATTATATTTTCTTTGAGAAAATTATTCATTATCGCCTCATTGTCCCTAATTTCCTTCTCTATACGAGGGACAATGCGCTCAATGGAGACCATGACGACCAGCGGATAGATCACCATGCCCTTCAAGGCCGCCAAGCCGGAGGTCTCTGCGAGCGCGCACGCGTCGACGTCGTCGGCAGCAGCGCAGCGCTTCTACTCGGACGACCAGGCCGCCACGTACACGACGCCTGCGAACGCCAGCATCCAGCGCGATCTCTCTCTGTATGCGCTTGAACTCGCTCATGCCGTTGCTCCAGTAGTCCCGGTCTCCGATACCGTCAACGCGCCGTGTGTGCTGCTGGATCTCGGCGCTGGCTCGGGCCTGAGCACTCGCGCAGCCACACAATGGCTCGAGGAGCGTGGCGTGGATACCTATGCGATTGCGTTCGACATCAGCGCTTCCATGTTATCACTAGCAGCGACGGAGGAGGAAGACGAGGTAAGAGTCAAAGAGAACGGCCGCAAGACACTGCGAAGCGTGGCGTGTGGCGACCGGTCCGACTTTTATTGTGGCAATGCGGCGCAGAGATTCCCATTACGAGACAAGAGTTGTGATCTGGCAATCGGCATCTCCATGCTGCAGTGGCTCACGGATGAAGGGCTCCGTACGTGCTTCACGAGTCTGTTCCGTGTGCTGCGAGACGAGAGCTCGGCAGTGTTCCAGATCTACCCCACGGACTCGGATCAAGTGGCTGCAATGGAGCGAATCGCGATGGATGTTGGCTTCGTCTACGCGGAGGTCGTGGCGTCATTTCCTCATCCAACGGCGGCCAAGAAATGGTTTCTCGTGCTGAAAAAGTCGACGCTGAACCCCAAGCTGATGCTGAGTACAAACGACCGTGATGCTTGTCTATGTCAGTTCGGACGCCGCCACTTCCGTCGATGCGCGTGGCATTTATTGCAAGATGCTACCGTCGACAGTTCGCGGACGGTGCTGAGAGAACGACTGGGACGAGAGCACGTCAAGTACGCGTGGCACGTGTGGCGCAAGTTCCATCGAGCTGCTGTACTCGCGAAGGCAGCGGCGGAAAGCGGGAAGCCGATGCATTTCAAGGCCAAGCGGTCGCTTGAGCTGTGGAAAAGTGACGAGATGATTGGAGAGGCGCTGCGCGATCGGTTCGTCGCGACCAGCGACAGCAGCAGTGACGACGCGACCACGACGATCTCACACAGCTTACTACTCACGAACATGGCTACGGTGGTGACGGTGCTTCATGAGGTAGGGAAGTGTTGTATTTACTCTCATGATGCAAAGCGTGGCGATTCACTCTCGATGTGTTAATTGGATTATTTGCAGGCATTCTCACGAGCTGCTGCCATCGAACGATCGCTGCCAAAAAGTCCACAGTGCAGTGCACTCGAATAAGCTGGGCAAAAAGATGGGAACCCACTTGCACACACAGCTCAACGCCGCCATCGCCTAATCGCGGGTTCGTGGTGGAAGTTGAAGTGGTGACAATAGAGAAGTTTTGGGACACTACAGCAGTCTTCACTTCGTCAAGGCGTTTACACACGAACGCAAACGATTCCCTTTCTACGAAATACCCGAGGGTTCTCCCCTCTCAAGTGGAGGCTACCGTGTCGACTTCATCAGTGCGAGCCAGATCGATAGCACTTAGCGTGACTAGCTGTTCAAGCCTACAAAAGACGTGTGTATGGTCAGTCTGAAGAGGCGTGCCATTAATGAAACCCACCAGATCCGAGAATCCGACCGACGGGAAGCATAGCAACTCGATGGACCGAGTGAACAGCACGAGAAAGTCTGTTGTTGCTGCGCTCGGCTGGCCCAAGACCAGGGGCAGGAGCGCGAGTACGGGAGCCACGCAGCCAGACACAGCAATTGTGCTAACTTCGGCTGAGGACCGATCCCACCGGCCAACAGTGCCTCCACAAACGTGCATTCTGTTGAAGTTCCTGGTCGACTTCCTGATCAAGAACAAGCTCCACAAGAATGATCTGTTTCTGCTGGAAGCGAAGCCAAACGAGCGACGGAAGTTGCTGCTGAGCATCCAACAGGGCGATACCCCGGAAAAGCTGAGCCAATATTCATCGCGGTCCGTCTCACGGGTCGTGTTGGAGCTGCTCGGCCATTCATTTACCCCGCTGCTTCAACGTGAATGTGTTGCTGAGCTCAGTCGATTGGATCTCAAAGCCAACGCACGCGACTGCATAGAGTGTGTGGCCCGCTCAATGCGCCACGATCTGGTACCCGAGCAATGCGCCCTACTCGAGTCGCTATTGCTGCTGCTTTACAAGCTCTCGCTCAAGGCGACGCCGCAGCTGAATGCCGTTGTATTGGGAGAACTGGTCGGCGCGAAGCTCGTGAGCTCCACAACGAGTGAGCCATCCACGAGGGGAGTGGAAGTACCCCTGGAGGCCCAAATTGGCCACTTTTTGGTCGCCAACACACCCGAGATACTTTTAAACTATCGACAGAAAGTGGATACGTCTCGTGAGTCGACAATCCGAGTGCAAGCGGCCAATGTTACGTCAGTCCACGACACCCACCGAGCAAAAGCAGTCTCCCTGTCAAGTGCCGCTGCCATTATTCTAGGAAGAAAGCACCCGCATGACAACAGAGCTGACGATACAAGGCCTCATCGAGACGACTCACGCAGACCCTTGGACGCGAAAGTTGTGGCGACCCTGTCGGCTGCGTTGGCGGCAATAATCGACTCGAACGAGGACAAGTTTGGTCTCTACGTCCGCCGATCGACGCCAACAGGGGAAAGCGATACCAGTGAGATGCGTGTGAAAGCGCTGCTCGCTAATAATGAAGTCGACGGCGTCAAGCTCACAAGCTACGACCCAGTGACGCTTTCACTGGCACTGCGCAGCTTTCTTCTCGAGAATGTCCAGCCACTACTGAGCCATCCAGTATGGAGCTCACTGACACGGAACCAGATCGGCGAAGCCGTAGATCGTACTCGAATCACGAGTCTCCTGCGAGAGACCATCGTCCATGAGCTCACGGATCCAGCACAAGGCGTCGTTTTGCTGCACTTGGCAACCGTGCAACTCGCTCTCGATGCTGGAACAGACCGCGCAGCCCTCGAAGAGAATGTGGCACCATGCCTGATACCTACCAATGAGGATCTGGACACCCAGTTGTTGGCACGCACTTGCGTAGCGGTGCTTTTCTCCGAGATGCACTCGGTGGTGGAGTTGTTGTTGGAGACCCGGGAGCACGAAGCAACTGTGAGGCCACTACGCGTCTGTGTGATGGTGATCTACTGGGCATTGAAGCTGAGACGAAAGAGTCGACGACGAAGAGGCAGCGAAGATCCTCACGATGTAATTGCCAGTGGGTTAGCCCGAGCGGTCGAGTGGCTAATTGACCAGACGCGCGTGGGCCCGTCACAATTTCGTCGATTGTATTTGGACGTCCAAGACGAAGGCGAGGTCGCCATACTAATCGACATGCTCTCGGGACGACGCGGGGAGGTCAATTTGGCGCTCTTCTCGCCATTTTCAGTGGCCGCAGCCATCCAAAAGGTGTTTCTTACACGGAGAAACAGCGTTTTTGTTAGCGAACTGACTGATTTGTGCCGCTCTCCAGGTTCTAATCGGCAGATTGCCTCCGCTGGCCGACTGTGACGTCGTGTCACCATCAATGATGCGATTTCGGCAGCTTCTCGAGTCACATTTCGATCTCCTCATGACGCACGAACCGTCGAGAGGTGTCCGCGACGAGCTGGAGCAACGACTGAATGAACTTTTCCACGGCAGAGTCATGAGGGAGGATGAAGAGGTCAGCAGCAGCAGCAGCGACAGTGTCAACCGAGTTGAAAGTGTCGAGGAAATGTCCCCGAGTGACGCTGACGAGGGTGATATGACGAGAACCGAAGATCCGTCGGCTCACGTCGTAGCCACGCTGTCCGAGTGGCTCTACTACCAGCAACTCGAGCCAGACGCGGACGAAATGCCTTTCAAACTGCCTCCACCAGGATACAGCAACTCTGTACTCGGCACGCTCACCGATCGACTCAGTGATGTTCTATTCGTCATGGGACATAGCCGCAAGCACTTCACTAGCGACGAGGGTGGTGATGAGTTGTCGTCGCTACTTGATTATCTAGGCGTAAACGCTGCTCTAGTCCCTCGAAAAAGAGCACACGCGACGCTAGATCGAATCCAGAAGACCAATCACGCCAACAAGGTGAGTCATTCTATCGATCACTACATAGTCGTTGTCATCGGTCTGACCACAACTGTGTGAAATACCCCGATTCTGAATGCGTCGGCTTCGTTGAGTGCACTGGAACTCTTCGAAACGCTGATTGTGGAGACGTTGATCACGCTTCGCCATCCAGCCTTCGCCGCCTTGTATCCGCGTTTGGATGACCAAGTCACCGTGCTGCTCGATGTATGGGGTCTCGCCGATCGCGCAGTCACGCTCTAGCCACCGGCTGCGTCCGAGTTCGCGTCGTAGTAGCCGTCTTGGACTGTTTCGGAGTCGATGAAAGACCGTTTTGTTCAAGCAACTGGCGGATGAGTGCGAGTACATCGGCTCGCGGTGCGGCCACATCAACACCAAGAAGCTTCCGTACGTCCCGTGAGAAGTGCTTCTCACAGCGTGTTGTATCAATGAGCTTCTCGATCGTCCCACTTAGCTGGTCAATGTGGTCAGCATGAAGCAGCTTCATACACCGTAGCACCACACTGAGTGCTGTATCGCCTGGGGGCTTCATTTGGTCGCGTCGTGCACGAACTTCAAACACAAGATCTTGGACGCGAGCTGTCAGCTACAAGACATAGTGTCAAATACGAAGCCCTCTTGGTTCAAGATAGTGTGGCTTACTTTGTCGAGGAACCTTGGTCGCTTGTCGCGGGACTGTCTCTGTCGTTCTTCACAGACTTTCCGCTCGTTGTCAGTGCTGCTGCTTGTGTGAGGCCATCGACGCGGTCGACAAAGTCCTGCAGCAATGGCACAAGCTGTGCGTACTGGTACGTGGCCTCCACATACTGCGGAAGCTTCGCGATCTCGTACACGCCGACGCTATGGCAACACGACGCCACGATCTCGGAGCAGAGCATTCCAACGCGCCGCGAAATCTGCTCCCGCTTCTTCATTTTGTCATTCTCCGTCATCGCTGACGACGCGAGTTGTGATGAAGAGCTGTCGAGCGCTACTGAGTCGAGCACGAGGTAACACTCAACGGGCTCTTTGAGGAAACGGCGTCGCATGAAGCGACTCTGCTTCGCGTGGGAGCCTGTGCGCTTGACCTTTTTGGTCTCGACGTGCAGCCAGCTCAGCAGCTTGTCGACGCTGATACGATCCGTCAGCGTGTCGGTCGCTGGAGTTTCAGAGACGGGAATCGCTGAATGTGGTTCTGTGATTGTGGACTGGCTGCCTCGCTCCTCTTTCAGCCGTGCTATCTGTGACTGGAGCCCCTCAATCTGCCACTGACTGCGCTGTTGCATGATAGTCATAAGTCAGTCAACACCCATTTCGTCCACAGATCCACATAAGCAAACGCACCGCCAAGTCGCGATGGCTAGGCCGCTTGTCCAGTGCATCACGTAGCTTCGCATTGTCTCTCGCCAGTGAGGCGATTTGCTCTTTTTGCAGGGTGAGTAGATCTTGTACGCGTTGCAGTTGGCTGGGAATCGTCTCCTCCTCCTCCTCCTCCTTTGCTGCTCGTCCGTGGGTCCGCTGGCAGTGGTACACGGCGCACTCGTCGTTCATATCGCGCTGCAGTCGCTTGAGCGCCTTCTTCATCACCAATGACTCGTGAACCAGCTCTTCTACTGCATCGTCGTGTGAGTCTGTGGGGATTTCGTACACAAGAGGCTTCTGGGTCTTGAGCCGCTCGCGATCCAGCTCCTGCTGGAGGCGGATGACCTGGGCGGCATACCGCTTCACGTCGTTCTGCGCACTCTGCACGCCACACCACCACACATGTGAGCTACCTCATGAGGAGCTACACAGGTGCATCGAGCTGCTTACCTTCAGCAGCGTACGCAGCTCGCGGATGTCGCTCTCAGTCGGCGCATCATTCGCCCCAGACATGGCCATTGGATTGCGTTTTGAATGTGTCGATTGAAGCTTGTCTCGAAGAGCTACAGTCCACTCCCACCCAAACACACACGACAACAATTGTTTGGGTTTTTGTGCAACCAGACGACCAAAACAACCTAAATTACTGTTCGAAATTATTTTGGGTCAAAAGTTGGATTTTGGGGCCAAAAATGACCCAAAGTGACTGCACTTCCTTCAACTTTTGGGCTTTTTGGCGGCAGTTTGCGTTGCGCGGCGCCAAAAACCACCGAGCCCCGTCGACCCAGAAGCTACATTTCCGCCACCAGCACCAACGCCACCATGACGATCGCGACGACGCTGCTTAAGGGCGCGCTGTTTGCGACGCTGATCACTGTGTACTGGCGACCGATCTGCATCGCCAAGGCGCTGCAAGTGCCGCCGCCTGATGGCGGCTGGAAAGATCTCCACGCGCACATGACGCGCTTTCTGATGACGTTCATGAGCTCCACGTGGGCTCTGTCGAGCCAGTCGTCGTGGTATTTCACGCTGCTGGCGATGATCGTGCTGCAGACGGTCAGCTGGGCGAGCTTCCTGTCGGAACAGCGCGTGCTCAGCGGTGCGCTGGAGAACTACATCGACGAAGCGACCGAGAAGCAGGTCTTCCAGACGGCCGCCGTCGTCTTCTTCGGACTGCTGCTGCTGATTGTGCTGTTCAGCGAGCCAAGTGACTCGTACAGGTGAGTTGGTGCTTACCAACAGCGGTGGCTCTACTATCTCGATCTAACGCGCCGAATTCTCTCGCTTTGTAGACGGCGCTTGGTGGCGTTTTACGCCAAGCACAACCCGAGCAAGATCAGCGACGTCGACAAGATCCTCAAGAAGTACGAAGGCAAGGAAGAGCTGCTGTTCACGCGCTTGGGCCGCAAGTACAGCGTGCTGTCCCACACGGCGGTGGAGGACGCGGTGGACGATCTCGACCACGACGCTGCTGATGAAAGCGAAGTCGCTGAACGCGAAGTCGTCGAGGAGGTCGAGTACATCCAAGAAACCACCACGGCTGGCGACAACAGCGAAGAGGACGACGAAGTCTTCCAGGTGATCAAGGCTACGGCCAAGAGTCCAGTGAACAAGCCCCCAAGCGTGCCAGCGTCGCCAGCCAAGTCCCCGGTTGTGAAGCCACCCAGCGTACCAGCGTCACCCGCAGTCAAACCACCCAGTGGACCAGTCTCACCAGTCGCGAAGCCACCAACGCCGGCTCGCTCGCCCAGCAGCAACGGCAAGCCAGTGGCTGTGGCCTCGGCCATTGAGGAGGCGCGTCGCCTGCAGAACGAGCGGGTCGAGCAGCGTGTGGCTCAGCTCTCTGCACGTGGCAAGAAGAAGCAGTAGAACTGCAGGAAGATGGAGAGAAGACAGTCAGGAGGATGTGAACAGAGCGTGCATTTTGCCTATGATCTTGGGAGGAAGCAGTTGAAGTGAGCTCGTGGGTCGGACGGGTCGTTCATTGGTACAAACCCGCCCGAGTCGGGCGTAACCGTGGATGATGGATTACAGACCCATGAACCCGACCGGTGTGGGTTGACTGACAAATATCGACATAATGTGAGTACATTCTGAATTTTAACCCCAAAAACAGGATCAGCAGAAAGTGTATCTTACTCCCTTCCTGTCATCAAAGGGATTGTGGCGCGTGTTCATGTCGACGCGCGAGCCATCTGTTCCACTCCATTCGTACCTCAAGTTGCCAGTGGGTACTTCTGTGGTATCGCACAGCGTCTACTAAGTGCGACATCTCCACATCATCACACAATTCTTGCAGACGAAAGTGGAAAGAGCTCCTCACAACGGGAGAAGAACGGCGATCGACGGACCTCTTCCTCTTCATTCCCCCACCAGCCAGTGACTCCCACCACCATGGCCGCCAGCAACCGCGACGTGATCGCGCTGGAAGACGTCGCCACCATGCCGGCGCCGGGCATGAATTTCCCCGTGAACGTGAGCTTCTCGCCCGACGGCTCCCGCGTGGCTTTCCTGCACTCGCGTGAGAACCAGCTCTCGCGTCAGCTCTACGCGCTGGACGTGGCCACGAAGCAGCTCGATCTGCTGGCCTCGCCGCCCAACCAGGGCAACACGGAGGGCAACCTGTCGCTTGAGGAGAAGCTGCGCCGTGAGCGCCAGCGTCAGATGGGCGTCGGTATCACCAGCTACTCGTGGTGTCCGTCGCCGCTCTCGCAGCGCATCCTGTACCCGATCACGGGCGACCTGTACATCCAGGAGCGCCCAGGTGCGGAGCTCAAGCTGCTGTTTGACAAGACCACGACTGGCGCCGCCGGCGGTGCCATCGACCCGCAGTTCTCGCCTGATGGCAAGTGGATCGCGTTCGTGCAGGACAAGGAAGTGTACGTCGTGCGCAGCGAGCTCACGGCCACCAGTGGCCCGCAGCAAGCCGTGCAGATCACCGCTGGTGCGCGTGGCATCGAAGGCAAGTCGAATGGCCTCGCGTGCTTCCTCACGCAGGAGGAGCTCAGCCGCTTCCGTGGCTTTTGGTGGTCGCCAGACGGATCGCACATTGCGTTCGAAGAGGTGGACGAGAGCGCGATCGAGAAGTTCCGCATCATGCACTCGGGTAGCCCCGCGCTGGGCGACAACGCGCAGGAGGACCACCGCTACCCGTTCGCCGGCGGCGTGAACCCGCTGCGTCGCCTCGGCGTCGTGGCCGTGCGCTTCACGGAGGCGCAGTCGTTGGGTGTGCCTGTGTGGATGGACTTTGCCGACAGCGAGACCGACTTCTACATCAGCCGCGTCAACTGGCTGCCGGACCGCTCGCTCGGCGTGCAGCGGCTGAACCGCCTCCAGGACGAGATGGCGTTCTACCGCTTCGACATCACGACGGGCACGGGCTCGATCCTGATCCACGAGAAGCACGCGGTGTGGATCAACGCCAACTACCTCTTCCGCAACATCGAGACGGACAACAAGCAGGCGTTCCGCTTCATCTGGCCGTCGGAACGCTCGGGCTACATGCACTTGTACCTATACGAGTACTCGCCGGCGACGCAGAAGGCGCAGGTGCTCGGTGCACTCACGGAGGGTTCGTGGTGTGTCGAGTCCATCGAAGGCATCGACCTGGCGCAGGGCAAGATCTACTTCTGCGGCACGGTCGACTCGCCGCTTGAGCGTCACCTGTACGTGACGTCGCTGTTCCCAGGCCAGAACGTTCCAAAGCCGATCCGATTGACTGGTGCGCCAGGCATGCACTCGGTGGTCATGGACGGCGCCTGCAAGCTCTTCGTGGACGTGTACAGCAACCTGGAGACGCCGCCAACGGCTCGTCTATGCGCTGTGCCTTCGGACGCGCAGCTCGGCTCGCTCCCGGCCCAGGCCGTTTACGAGGACATCGAGGCCAAGTCGACGCCACTCCACACGGACGTGGAGGCTCGCGTGCAGGCTCTCGTGCACCAGGGCAAGCTGCCAGCGCCAAAGCTCATCTCGTTCCCAACGCGTGACGGAGCCGAGACTCTGTACGGTGCGGTGTACACGCCTGACGCCGCGATCCACGGTCCAGGTCCATACCCGACGCTCGTGAGCGTGTACGGCGGCCCACACGTGCAGCGTGTAGCCAACATGTGGGCGGCTACGGTCGACATGCGTGCCCAGCGCTTCCGTGACTTGGGCTACGTCGTGCTCAAGGTCGACAACCGCGGCAGCTTCCGTCGCGGCTCGGCGTTCGAAGGCGCGATTAAGCACAAGATGGGTACGGTCGAGATCCTCGACCAGCAGGACGGTGTCGCCAAGCTCGTGCAGGAAGGCCTGACGCTGCCAGACCGCGTCGGTATCTACGGCTGGAGCTACGGTGGTTACATGTCGGCGATCAGTTTGATGAAGGCGCCTGAGACCTTCAAGCTCGCGATCGCTGGTGCGCCAGTGACGAGCTGGGATGGTTACGACACGTGCTACACGGAGCGCTACATGTCGACGCCACAGCTCAACCCGGAGGGCTACCGCGTGGGCAGCTGCATGGAGTACGTGAACAACTTGCAGGCGTCGCAGAAGCTGCTGCTGATCCACGGTCTGATCGACGAGAACGTGCACTTCCGACACACGGCTCGCCTCATCACTGCGCTCATCCACGCGCGCAAGCACTACGACTTGCTGCTGTTCCCGAGCGAGCGCCACTCGCCACGTGGCCTGGAAGACCGCATCTACATGGAGCAGCGCATCGCCGAGTACGTGCTCAGCAACTTGTAAGCGGAGCTGTAGACTTTGTTGGGGAGATGAGAAGAAGGAGGAGGATGTGAACAAAAACGTAGGCTGAGAGACACAACCCAATGCAAATGCATGTGTGGTCTCTCGAGAATTGTTCATTGACACGGTGCATAGAGTTCTATTCCACACGTTGTGCACTTCTTTGCTTGTTGTTTCGATAGTAGTTGCACAGAAGATCATCGGCTTCAGGATTCGCTGAGCGACGCCTGGATTGCACGTTGCAGTTCGTCCATCTCGTCTGCGTCAACGAGCCCGGGGACGTCATCGTGGAAGGCGTAGTCAAGATGCGACGTAGCGGCGCTCTCGCTTGTAACGGCGGATTCGAACGACCTGGACGAAGCCTCGTACTCTTTTGCAGAGAGCTCCAGAATCCGACGCATTTCCTCTTCTTCGTCCACAGGAGTGAACGTGTCCAGTCCTCCAGGAGGCACGAGAGATGAATGCTCCACAAGTGAAGCTGCGATGGCCGCTGAGACATCATCATCGTAGTCGAGTGCGTGGTGCGGAATGCTCTGCTCTTTCACCGACGCCTCCAGCGCCTTCCGCATTTGCTCCTCTTCAGACGCCTGACGAGCCTTCTCCAGCAGCTCCGCTTGGATCGCAGCAATCTCGCTCTCTCTCGTCGCCTCGTCCACAGCACGCTGCTCCGAAGAGACCGCAGTGACCTCAGATTCGGCGATTGCCTGTTTCAGGGTGTCGTCAAGATTGGAACGCATCGCGTCGAACTCGTTTCGTGACATCTACAACCACGCAAACATCCTTAGCACCTCGCATCCTAACTAGCCACAAGAAAACAGCACTTACCAGTAAGATCCGCTCAAGTTGGTCCATCTCAGTCGTCGTGGTAGCCGCCCCGGAAGATGGCGTCGCTGGAACTCGTTGTGCTGGGGTCGTGCCTGCCACCTGCTCGTCAGTGGTGCCCTCGCCACCTTCGCGAGTATTGATCCGGCGTGAAATCTCAAGATGGTGCTGCTCCCATTGTCCTGGTGACTCTCGGATAACGTTTGACGCGTGCTGTGGCCCGACGATCGAGTCGTAGTGGCCGCCACCGTAGTAGCTGAGGCTAGATAGACAAGCAGGGTGAGCATCCCAGTCACGCACAGCGCCCAATGCATTTTACTCACCAGATTGGAGGCCTGTTTCGAGACAACGCACTGTTCTCGTGAAAAGTGCGAAGCTTTCGGAATCCGTTCGTTGGGTCGTACGCGTACACTTCAGCTGGGCGGTCGTACAACTCACACATCGCCTGGATCTCTGGATCGTCACCCCACACGCCGTTGCGCCGCTTGTGCTGCAAGTACCGTAGAAATGCCGACATGTCGCCAACAACGTACGGCTCAAAGTACTCCTTCTCGCTCTCCATGTAGTCCATACAGTACCCTCGCACGAGCTCGTGGTGGCAGTCGTCTCCATACACTTGGTGACTCACAGCTCGGAACAAACAGTTTCCATCTCCTTCAACCGAGTGGATACGCAGTCCTTGCGTTGCCAGTGCGTCGCGGTAGTGTTGGAACCGTGGGTTTTGCGCTTGGATCACTCGGTTGCGGTTGATATTTGGCTTCACACTAAGTCGGCGTTGCTCGGATAACGCTGAGCGCAGTCGCACGTGGTCTCCGGAGGCCGCAACGTTCTCAGGTGTGAATGGCATCCAGTCGTCGAACTGCTGCTGACGGCCAGCGTACCGCACGAGCAGATCGCTGGGGCGAGCCTTCACGACGTGGGCTTCCTTCCAGATAGACGTCCCGGGCTTCCGCACCTCCACGATCTGAGCAAGCCGCAGAGGCGCGCTGTCATTTCGCGTCTAGCATGTCACACCACAGTCTTTTGTCAGTACTTGAAAGTGGGAACTATGAAGCAAGGTATCTCATCAAATACCTTGGTTGCTGGTGGTGCGAGCTGGCCAGAGTCCACGGGCAGCCACCGCTGCCACGAGTCGTTCATGTTGAGATACCGCACGCGCACTTCGCCATCCAAGATCTAGGAGCAGTCATAGGATTAGTATGAGAAGCAATACGGTGGAATGAAGCAGAAGGCGCGTACTCGTAGGATCATGGCAGGACACCAGTTGCCGAACAGGTTCTGTGCGTCGATCGGATCGCCTTCGTGGAGCTGGCGGCGCCACTCGAGATCCACTGAATCAATGCGCATCATCTCTATAGCATCAGAGAGTCGTAAAATGTCAGCTACGGGGTGTTTTCATGCAGTATTGTGGGTGGGTATCTTCCATTTTTCGTACCCTCTTCGATGTCCGTGTCGTCACTCAGATAGCCACTGCGCCGCCCCGTGGAGGCCGCACGGCCCGCTCTCTGATTGCCAATGTTTCTCACTGTTGGTCCGCCGTAGGTCGTACGGTGCTGCTGATCGTAGTGGTCTCTGGGGTCTTCATTCTCTCGGTCGTGGTCGCGGTCGTCAAATGGGGAATCCTCCATCTCCACGTTGCTTTGTCGCCCCAAATCGCGGCGTTGCGAGCCAGCAGAGCCCATGCCATGATCACCATCATCGTCGCTATCCGAATCGCCATCTCGTGGGTCCCTAGCAGCGCTGATGCGGTCGTTATCACCACCGAATCCCATGCGGTAGTTGCCCATTTTCGCGGAGGTGGTGACGTTTCTTGCTGTCACAGTCGCCAGTGACGCATTCCGAAGACAGTTGAAGAATGCTGGTGTACTGTATTATCTCTGATAAGTACGAAACACTGAGTTAAGTGCGATTGGCGAAAGGTCACTTGACATCCAAAGCAGAAGAGCTACAGAAAATGGTGACAAGATTGCTAGAGTCTGTTGGTGTATTTTACTTGCGTGGACTTCGCGGATCGATGCCATCGAAGCAAAGCAAGCCGTCTTGGTTGGCGATGGTCGTGTCGGCACCCTTGGAGATGAGGTACTCGCCCAGTGTGTCGCTGTAGCCGTACGCGAAGCAGAAGTGGAGCGCCGTGTTGCCGCGGTTCTGAATCAGCACCAGTCACACAACAGATCCATTGATCCATCAACATCAACATCAATCACTCAAACATCACGTCAACGATCTTCCTCAGTGGTACGTACGTTCTGGCTGTTGATGTTGGTGCCGCGGCGAAGCGCGAGCTTGGCCATGCGCTTGAGTCCGTTCTGGCACGCGATGGACAGGATCGTGTTGCCGTACGAGTCGGGCAGGTTCACGCTTAGCCCTTGGTCAAGCATGTACGTGACCGAGTCGATGCGGTTGTGGCGCGCCGCTGAGAAGATGTCGTTATCTTCCACTGCAGGGGCCTCCACCGAGCGCGGGCTACGCATATCCGCGACTCCCGCACGAGCAGAGTCTCTAGCTGACGCCTGTGTGCTGCGGCCGAAGGCCTGGGCCTTGTATTCCTGGTCATATCCAGTCGCCCGTCTAGTCTTCTTGGCGTCTGCTGTATCTGCGTACTCGTCTGGAAGTGCGTACTTGAGTTCGTTTAGATTCAGCCGAGGCTGTGGCTTGCCCATGGCTCGCTTGTAGTAGTCCTCGCTGGAGACGGCGGCCGATCTTCCAGACGTCGGATGAATTGCACCGTCGCGCGGTGACGCGATGCTGCCTTCGCGTGGCGTCTTGAAATCGTTTTCATCCGACGACACGGAGCGAGCGCTTGTGCGTGGAGACGTGAAGCGCTCGTCCTCAGAGCCGCCGCTTGAGTAGCCACGGCGTGCCGAGCTGCGAGGCGTGTAGAACGGATCGTCGGTCGCCTTGGTCTCCATCGTGGAAGTGAGTGTGTCGCGCTTGTCACGAACTCTTGAGCTGCGGGCGCTACGCGAGGCTTGGGGTGGGGTTGTGAGCCATTTCTAAAATACCTGTCGAGCAGCCTCCGAAGATCAAGAATAGCGTCTGCAGTTCGACAGCTATGCTGGGTATTTTCGTGCGTGAGGTGGTGAACAACAAGACTAAAGATCGCATTGGCGGTGCTTCTGCCTCACGCTCTTGTATTTGGCCTGAGCTTACGGGTCGTCGTCTTTTGTTTCTCTCTTTCTTGCATTCTGATGGTCGGGAGGGGTCGCCGATCCCAGTGTGTCGGGACGCGGTCAACGCTTATTCCTCCATCTTGGTGTCGCCGTCGGCCTCGGTCGTGTCGGCGACTTCCACCGCATCGATCTGGTCATTCAAAAGCAGCACAGGGGTTTAGCGACGGCCACCAAAAGGGTTCAATGAGTACTGGGGACCAAGGACGTACGTATGGCTGCAGGTCGGCTCCCTCGATGATCTTGTATGGCTGGTTCACGCCGACGATCGCGACCGCGACGTTGTCCGACGTGAGCTCCTGGTCGCCCTGCAGGCAGCCGCGGATCGCCTGCAGCGCGTGGTGGATCAGCTCGTCTGTACCCACTGTAACCACACAGAAACACAGTCAGTATCGTGGCGGCTTGGCCAAGCATTGATTCTGTACACGACGTACGGTTGGCGAAGCTCTCGAAGTGCTTCTCGAGGTAGGTACGCGCCGACTGCGAGCGTGCGCCTATTGCGTGCGCCTTGTACTCGAAGTAGTTGCCCGATGGGCACGTCTCGTAGAGGTGCACGCCCTTCTTCTGCTCTCACACAAATCGCAGCACACACACGTCAGCAAGTTTCTCAATGCTTCAACCGCAGCACAGTATTCTTTACGTACATCGGCACCCGCGACGAGCAAACCGACGCCGTACGGACGACGGATGTACGACTGCGTGCACTCCTGCTGGCGGTCGGCCACGTCCGAGACCAGGCGGCCGACTGTGATCGTGCTGCCGTACACGAACTTGTGGTTCAGGCTCTCTGTTCGCATGAAACTACTCACAACATCCATCAAACATCAGCATGTTTCCATCCACGATTCTCAAGTGTTCCTTCCTTCCACCATGAGCTACGTACCGCGCGAGCGAGCGCGCGTCGGCCGTGAGGCCAGCAATCGCCATGCCGATGTGGTCGTCGATCTCGAAGATCTTCTTCATGTGCTCGGCGAGCTTGACATTCTGGCGCTTGATGCCGGCGAGCACGACCAGGTTCTTGGAGGTCAGACCGAGACAGGCGCTGCCCTGCTTCACGGCCTCCTTGGCGTAGTCGATCTGGTACAACTGGCCCTGCGGACTCCACACCGTCACGTCCGTGTCGTACTGGTTGCGGAACATCTTGGTTACGTTGACAGCGCTTGGCTTGGTGCTTGCTTCCTTCGGATCTCTTCCGCCCGAGAGCTGCTCTTCCGCTTGCTTCGCTCGGCAAAGGGGGAAAGATACCCGTTGGGGGAAAACCCTGTTTGAAACACGATTTTCGGAAAATTGTTTTAAACAAATTGTTGGATACGAATGATGTGGGCCACATAGAGTTAAGGGATAGTGTGGGCCACACCATGTCAGATCTTCTCAGACTTGATACGCCGACCGAACAGTGCGGAATGAGCTTGAAGCAGATCATGACAAAGGTGAGAGCTACTGCGCGTGGATATGCGGGGGGGAACACAGCGTCGTCACTGTGACACTGTGTGTATTAACGCTGGTGGTGTGGTGGCGTGGTAGTTCTTGGGGCAGCGCGAGGCGCAGCTCTTCGATGAGGCGCTCATGTCGGAAAAGTACGGCTTCTCACTCTACCAGCTCATGGAGCTCGCCGGGCTGAGCGTCGCCAGCGCCGTCGGCAAGCAGTACCCGCTCAAGAAAGAGTCCAGCACTACGACAGCATCAAAGACCAACAGTGTCTCCAGTGTGCTGGTCGTAGCGGGGCCTGGAAACAACGGGTACGTGATAGTCGTAGTCTTTTGTGATGATGGTGGTTGCTCTGACTCGGTGCTTGTGTGCATTAGTGGCGATGCGTTGGTCGCGGCTCGCCATCTTAAGGTAAGAATTGCGGTGGTGGATCCTATGAGTGGCTTCAGTGGCTCAAAGTGTGGTTTATTGTAGCATTTTGGCTATGCGCCAGCGATTCTCTACCCAAAGCGAAGCGCCAAGCCGCTTTTCCAGGTACCGTAAGCATGAGAAGCTCGCGATTTCCGATCGATATCCAACCAATCTGGTCTACTTCGCTGTGTCTGACTAGGGCCTCGTGACGCAGTGTCAGCAGCTCGAGATTCCGTTCCTTGACCGCCTCGAGGAGTCGTACGTTCGCTTGTTTCTTAGTTTGGTTTCATCATGTACGACCTTCCACTCACGCTCAAGCTTTTAGTCAACACATCGACGCATCGTACGATCTCGTTCTCGACGGCATCTTTGGTTTCAGCTTCGAAGGCTCCATCCGTGCGCCGTTCGACAACATCATCGTGACACTGAAGCAGTGCAAGACGCCGATTGTCTCGATCGACATTCCGTCCGGTTGGCACGTTGAGAAAGGCAACAACAGCGGCGTTGGACTGGAGCCGACTATGCTCGTGTCGCTGACGGCACCGAAGCCGTGTGCCAAGTATTTCTCCGGCGCTGACCGCGTGCACTACGTCGGCGGTCGCTTCGTTCCACCGTGAGTGTCCGTATGTTCGGTGTCGAAGACTGTGTTTTGTTCACCAGTCTCAACTTCTCTTTTGTAGGGCGCTCGCGAAGGAGTTCAACTTGGAGCTGCCCACCTATCCGGGCATGGAGCAGTCCGTACGAATGGATCTTTGAATACATTTCGGCCAAGAGAGACATTGGCAGAATGTAAATGGTTGCGTGTATTCATTCATGTATCTATGCAATGTGCAGTGTATATCCATACTACTTTTCTACAACTCACTGTGTGAACATGTAATGCGCTTAGGCGTCGAAGCTTGCGACAGCCTGCGCGACGGCATAGTCGCCCGAGTGGCTGATGGACACGCTGAGCGAGCTCAAGCCGATGCGGTTGAACACCTGCTGCGGGTGGCCCGACAGCAACACCGACGGAGCGCCCGAC
>JAADWY010000658.1:0-18491 GCA_023336355.1 Pythium dissotocum
CCCCCCCCCCCCCCCCCTTCATTCCGACTTTTTCCACGATGATGCCCACCAGACAGAACTCGAAGCGGATCGCCACGGCCGAGAACCATCGGCTCCTGCGGGAGATACTCCGCCGCAGGCCCTACGCGGGCAGCTCCAGGGAATACGTAGCCATCGCGTGGAAAGAGGTGAAGACGGCACCTTACGGCAAGAGCGGGGTGGGCTCCAACGTGGAGGAGCAATACGAGCAGCTCTACGCCGCGTGGCGCAACGATCCGGGCCCAGGCAGCAAGATCGACTCGACGACGCAGCAGCTCCTCCGGGATATCCAGCGCGACTCGGCTAGCTGCTCTCTCGTCCGTCAGCCTGCTCGCCAACCATCACAGCCTCCGCAGACTACGGAAGCTGCTGCCGGTGTGACTCCTGCGGCTACGGCGTCGTCGACGGCACAATCCCCCACCCGCGCTCCGCAGACCCCAAGTCCAGCGAAAGCCCACGCGACCGCCACGCCAGAAGCACCGGCGTCGAAGCCACGAGCCAAACCCCGTGCGAAGCGGACGACGAAGAAGACCACTGATGACGAGCCCGCTGCCAAGAGACCTCGCGGACGCCCACGAACAACCAGAGCTCGGGAAGCCCCAGTGGAGGAACCAGTGGAGCACCGATCGACGACGGCCGTGAAGCCGAGATCCCCGTTGGCCCGAACGGGACTGCGGTGGATGCGTCGCCGGACTCGAGTGACCGTGGTCTCGTTCGTATGAGTGGCGCCGCTCAGTTCCGCTTGCATGTGATTCGTGCAGCCGCCGAGTGGCTCGCCGTCGGGGAGCGGGAGACCAAAGTGGTTGGGGAAGTGCTCAATGGCGTGCTCGAGTCCCAGCGTGAGCGTCAGCGTTACGCTGCTCAGGCAGTCGCGGATGCTGTCCAGCACCGCTAGGTGTTCGTTTCTTTCTTTCTTTCTTTCATTCCTCGCCGTGGTGTTTGAAGACCGATCTTGTGTCTGAAGTGGTGGCAAAGATGGTCAGTGGTAATATGTTTGCCAACTTTAACTAACAATGAAACAGCCGAGGTGGAAAATGAGGTGGCTGTTCATTTCTCCGTTGCGTTTATGACCTTGCTAGGCTAACATCAGAAGCTCTACGCTAGAAACTCGTCGAGTAAGTCCTGCAGCATGTTGTCCTGAGACTTGAAATTCATGGAACTGGAGCTGGTTCGCATCACTGACGGTCTTGCGGACCCTCTCACGGCCGCCTTTTCGTCTCGTCCACTCCGCTTCCAGTCACTGCGGCCAGCGTCGCCACCACCGCTGCTGCTGTCTCTTCGACCGTCTTTCTCGTCCGCTCGTCTGTCGTCCATCCCTGCGTCGTCGTCGTCCTCCAGTTCTGGAGACGTCCACTTTCGAGCTGACAGCCAACTGCTGCCGCCACTGGAGTCTGGGAAGCCGCTCTTCGATGAGTGGCCCCCATAGCTCGAAGAAGAGGTCTTGGCGTCCGCTCGCTGGTCCTCTAAGCGTCCACGAGGCAGTGGAAGATTTGCTAGATCAGAAGTCGACGAATCATACTGCTTGCGACTGGAAGCGAGCAGCACGTCACTGTGGGAGGCCGTGGACGGCAACGCCGACGACGACTCGCGCCACCAGCGGCTCGTCGTCGGTGCATTGTCGCCGTTCGTGGAGTTTGAAGAGCCACTGACCGCCCATCCGGAGCCTCCATTGCCTCCTTTCTGCTCAGCTTTGAGTGGCAAGGACATCATCGATGTTGGCAGTGGCGCCACCGACACGGCTGATGCTGGGGCTGGCGTGAGAGCCACGGGGCGAGGCACTTGCTGGTCGAAGAAGCGATGCTGCATGGCCTGGGAGGCCGTGAGTCGCTTGCTCGGGTCGTACTGCAGCAGCTCACTGATCATTTGGATGGCCGACTTACTCACGTACGGAGGAAGCACGTTCTTCCAGGGCACAGCTGCGCATTTTGGGAACTTGAACTGCATCTGCGCGACGGTCGTCGAGCCTTCCGGCCAGTTTTCCTTTGTCGGTGAGCCCAAGACTTTGGAGATGCGACACAGTTGGTCCGCCTCTGATGTTCCTGTGAACAGTGGCGTCTGCAGGTACAGCTCGGCCATGATGCAGCCACACGCCCACAGATCGATGGGGCTGTTGTACGTTGTGAAGCGAAGCAGCAGCTCTGGACTTCGGTACCATCGTGTGGACACGTAGTCTGTGAACGGTGGCCGCGACCGGATCTCTCGTGCCTGGCCGAGATCAGCGATCTTGAGAGTCTCGTCCTGGCAAAGTAAGTTCTCAGGCTTGATATCGCGGTGGAAGAAGCCGTGCTTGTGCATGTACGCGAGCCCTGAGAAGAGCTGGTACATGATAGACTTGATCTGCGGCTCGGAGAGCCACCCCACAGGCATCTGCGACCCAGTAGATCCACTGTCTTCCCCTGTGGCTGTGTTGGTTGGCTGCGTGTGGCGTTGGTAGTGGCGCATGACCTTGTGCAGTGATGACTGCATGTACTCGAAGACAAAGTAGAGCTCCTCCTTGTCGCGGATCACTTCCTTGAGCTGCACGACGTTTTCGTGGCGCAGCACACGTAGCGACTTGAGCTCGCGAAGCTGCAGACACTCCTCCCAGGTCGGATACAGCGTCTTCATCTTCTTGATGGCGACGATCTCGTTCGTTTTGAGACTGCGCGCCTTGGTGACCTCACCAAACGAGCCGTCGCCCAGGCGCTCAAGGATCTCATAGCGATTCATCGCTGATGTAACAACAGCACTGTGTGGCTTGAGCAGAGACGTCTATGAGGCTCATGAACGCCTGCCTGCCTGCCTCTCTGTGATACCTTGCCCGTTGCCACTAAATATACACGCATGTGAGACCGCAGCTGAGGCTTCCGTATACGTATCCTGTATTTTGGTGCCTGTTCTATTCCTTCGTGAGCTTGCCGTAGTTCTCCAGCATCCAGCGCAGCGTGCGCGCGACGCCGTCGATGTCCACCTTGTGCTTGGCGCTGATGGGCAGCACGGCCATGTCCGTGACTTGGCGAAGACGCAGCAGGTTCTTCTCGGCGTCGCGCTCGTCCATCTTGTTGGCCACGATCAGCGACGGACGCGTCGTGATGTTCGGAGCGTAGAGCTCCAGCTCGCGCTGCAGATGCTCGAGGTCACGCAGTGGGTCGCGGCCTTCAGTGCCGGCAGTGTCCAGCACATACAGCAAGATCTATAGAGGAAGACAGAACGATTAGAGACTCACCACAGCAGCAGCGGCGTGTGGAGGAGTGGATACCATACCTTGGTTCGCTCAATGTGTCGCAAGAAGTCGTGGCCGAGGCCGACGTTCTTGTGGGCGCCTTCGATCAAGCCAGGGATGTCGGCCACACTGAGACGGTACGTGTCTGGGAACTCGACGATGCCAACGAAAGGGTGCAGCGTCGTGAACGGGTACGGCGCGATCTCTGGCGTGGCTCGGCTCAGACGGCTCAGCAGCGTCGACTTGCCGGCGTTCGGGTAGCCCACGAGTCCGACGTCGGCGATGGTCTTGAGCTCGAGCTCGTAGTACTGCGACGAGCCGGGCGAGCCGAGGCCCTTGCCATCGGGCATGTGCTTGCGCAGACGACCAAAGTTGGTGATCTTGCCCGCGAGAATGCGGTTGCCGAGGCCCGGCTTGCCACCGACGGCCGCCTGGAAGACGGCGCCGTGCGTGTCCAGATCAAACACGGGCGTCATGCGGTCCACGATCTCCACCTCACCCGAGTCCAAGTCTCGCTCATACTACAATGGACGCAAAAGCAGATCATGTCAGTCACTGGTGGTAGAGTAGAGCCTACAGATGACCAGCTAGCTCCATGACGTACTCGCTCCACGCGCTTGACGATGGTGCCCGTCGGCACTTTCACGATACAGTCCTTTCCTCGACGACCAGCCGAGTCGTTCGCTGCAATACAAACGACGAATGTTAGGTTGAGATGTCCACATCAAATGACTTGAAGGACGATTGCACAGGACGTACGCATGCCGTTGAGACCAGCGCCGCCACGGAAGTGGTGCGTGGCGTTGGCCAAGTTCTGGATGCGGTGGTCGGCCTCGATGAACACGTTGCCGCCGGCACCGCCGTGGCCGCCGTTGGGGCGCTTGCGCATGGCCGACTCGCTGAAGAAGCTGCTGCATCCGTTGCCGCCGTGGCCGCCCGTGGCCTTGATGCGGATGCGGTCCACGAAGCGCCGCTTCGAGTGCTTGGCGCGGTGCACGCTGACCTTCTGCTTCACGTGCTCCTCCACCTTGCGCTTGTTCTGGCCGTCGGGACCAAGCTCCTCGATGCCTTCGTCCCAGTCGTCAAAGTCCATGTCGTCGTCGTCGTCGTCGTCGTCGTCATCATCGTCAAAGTCCTCGTCGTCACTCCATCCTTCTTCCGTGTACTCGTCGTCATCATCGTCGTCGCCGCCACTGGGGACGCCACCCTTGCGCGTGGAAAACGACGCGCCGAAATTGCGCACCAAGCCGGCTCTCTTGCGGCCGATGCCCAAGCGCAGCGGCGTGAAGGACACAGCGCGCGCCAGGCAGTTGAGTCGCAGCATCTTCGAGATGAGCAGCGACGAGTGTCGATCGATCTTATTGAGCTGTTGTTGCGGTGTCTCTCTACCAAGGTCTCGCTGGTGGCGCTTGGCTCACTCTGGAGGCAACTCAAGCGCAACATTAGGAGTGCAACAGCGTTTCGACAGTCTTAGGCAAGGGTTACGATGCCAGTAAGAGATGAGGCCACCATGCATGAAGGCCTCGCTCGGTTCGATCAGCGGCAAGTATTTTTCACTGCCCTTCGTTGGTGCATTATCAGGTGTGTTTGGGTTTGTAGTCATTTGAGAGCAGTCTACGGCTTCTTGATGACGCTCACGAAGCCGCTGGTCGCCGAGAAGTACTTCTTGTTGGCCTCTTCCACGCGTTTCTTCATGAGCTCCGGGTTGATGAGCTCAATGCCCTGCACAGGCGTGAACGCGAGACTCGACGCGAGTCCTGACAGTGGAGCAGACTTGGCCGCAGCCACACTGGCCTGGCGAAGCTTCTTTGACGACTGGCGCTGTTCTTTCCTTTGGATTCGCAGATTGCCCGAGCCTTCTTGGCCCAGGCGACCAACGCTCAGCCCCATGGCGTTGTCACCGTACTCGTCATCGGCCGATGCGAATGTTTGGCGGTTCATCTCCTTTCTCACGTCGGTCATCTCCAGTCGCTCCTTCATCTTGCGGTACCGCTTGCCTCCACGCTTCCGCTTGGGCTTCTCGTCGGGAATGGGCAACGCCTTCTTGGTCTTGGCCTTCTGGGGCTCTTCCCACTTCACAAATTTCTTCACGAGATCCTCACGAAACTGGATGCCCGTGCGTCCGATGAGATCCGTCTTGTGGGGCTGGCTGTCCACACGCGCCACCAACGCGATCTTGCCGGCCAGCGCACGACAAGCCTTCATACGAAGATACGGCGGCACGCTCTGCACGAGCTCTGCGTAGAAGATCACGCCCGAGTGCTTGAGCGCTGCTGCCGACGAGAAGCCACTGAGCACTTTGCGTTGCTGGCCCAGCACCTGGATGTTACACGACGGGATCCGCGAGAGGTTCGCGACGCCACCGGCGAGACCCACGAGCTGAGCGGCGATACGCGTACCCACGAGTTGCGAGACGTTTGGTGCGAGGAAGTTCATACGGCTCTCGACGAAGCCCAGGATCATGTTCTTGTCCTCGTACAGAGAGAGTAGCTCGTCGCAGGCTTTCATGCACATTGCGAGGTCTTCCGACGTCAGCGGCTTACCGCTCGTCGCTGAGCCCGTGACGGAGATGCTGATCACAGCCGCACTGGGCAGCAGCTTCGACAGATCCACGAGCGTCATGTCGGTCTCGTTGCCGATCGCCATGACGACGCGCGCGTAATCGAGTGCGTTGGGCACGAGCGAGTCCAGCTCTGGGAACTTCTTGGCGTAGATCTCGGCGATGAAGCGGTGGATCGCCGCGATTTCGTCGTCCACTTGCACCATCAGATCATTCGACGTGACCACGAGGTTGTACTCGTCGGTGCCTTCCTGCAGTTCGTCGGCATGGAACACCTCGCTCTTTGAGGCGTACTGTTGGATCGTCTTGACGTGGTCGACGTACTTCTTCGAGCGCTTCAAATGCGCAATCGACTCCACGCCACTGCCCTTGGCAGCAGCCTCTAGGATCTTGTCCAAGTTCTGCACACCGCCTTCCTCGACCTCCATATCCTCTGCCAGCGCGGCGCCGGCAGCGGCGTCACCGTCTTGATCATCCTCGTCTTCTTCGCCCTCAGGGACGCCTTCGAGCCGCCGCTTCTTCGATGCAGGCGCAGCATTTGTGGCGAAGTCCTCCACTGTCTCCTCCTCGTCTCCGCTGTCTCCGCTCAGCTCATCCAGATCGTCCAGGAAGGAGTCCGCTACCGACGACATGTTGGTTGGTGTCCTGGGTTGGTGGTTTGATGTCTTTGTTTTGGTTTTGGCATTATGTCAACCCAAACTAACAGTAGGCGTTGGTTACATTGACCTCACCAGGCGTTATTTTGGGTATCCCAAAAGCAAATGTACTGATATAGATAATCGATTAGATACTTTACAAGTCGTGTCCTCTAAAGTTAACCAAAAATCAGGAAACCAAAGTGCAAAATACACCAAATGGAGTGCGGCACCTATGCCGCCTGAGGATCGTCGATGCTGCATCGACGGACGAGTACGCGTTTATCTCTTGGCTGGCTGCTGGATGTTGCGACGAGCGTCGCCTCCGCTGCGTGGTCCTGATCCCTGGCGACCGCCTCCGTTACCAAAGTTACCACGGTTGCCTGGGCCGGCGCTGTTGCCACGGCCACGGTTGCCGGCACCACGGCTGTTGCTGCGCTGGTTGCCGTTGCCGTTGCCGTTGTTAGCGTTGCCGTTGCCCGTTGGACGACCACGGCCATTGCCCTGTCCGCCACCGTAGCCGCCGCCGTTGCCCTGGCCGCGACGCTCTTCAAACGCCGCTGGTTCGATACCCGCGACGCCAAACAGCGACATCTTCTTGAGCGTCTTTCGCTCAAGACGAGGAACCTCCTGGAGACCGATCTGCGAGCTGTACTCAGCAGCCATCTGCACGAGGCGCTCCTTGCTCAGACCGAGACGCTTCAAGTGGGAGTTGTAGAAACCGAGCCACGCCTGGTACGACTGCTGCGCTGACTTCTCCAGCTCGCCGCCCTGCTTGAGCGAGGAGATCACGGCGGCCGTGCGGCATGCAGCTGGGTTGAAGTCAGCAGGCACATCACACTTGTTCAGCGGAAGATCCTTCAGGTCCTTCAGCAGAGGCGACTCGAAGTCAGCCAGCACAAGGATGCCGTGGCCATCCGAACCGGCACGAGCCGTACGGCCGAGACGATGGATGTACTGGTCGCGGTCAGTGAGACCGACCTGCAGCACGAGCGAGACGTCCGGGTAGTCAACGCCACGCGCCGACACATCCGACGAGAACATCATCACGCGCTTGGACGAGCGGAAGTTCTCGGCCGTCTTCGTGCGCACCGACTGGCTCTTGCGCGAGTGCATCTCCAGCACATCCTTGAAACCAGCGGCGGCGAAGAGCTGGGCCATGAACTGAGCGGCGCGGGCCGTTGGGAAGAACAGCATGACCTTGTAGTCGCGTGGGCGGGCAGCGATGTGCTTAGCGAGGACGTGCTCAACCACAGCTATGGCATCGCCAGAGCTGCAGGTCAGGTAGTCCTGGACGGTCTGCACGTTGGTCTGGTCTTCGTCCTCGTTGATCGTGTCCACGAACACGTAGTCGTCACGAAGCGCCACCTTCTTCAGCTCCTTGGTCGAGGCTGGAAGCGTCGCACTGAACAGAAGCGTCTGACGGTCACGAGGGACGTGGGCAAGAATCTTCATGATCTCCGGGCGGAAACCCATGTCAAGCAGGCGATCGGCCTCATCGAGGATCAGGAAGCGCAGCTGCGACAGCTTCTTCTGGATGCGGCCCGAGTCCTGGCCCAAGTGGTCCAGAAGACGACCAGGCGTCGCGATCAGAATGTCCAATGGCGCGCCATTGGTGAGCTGCTTGACGTCCTTCTGGATCGGGGTACCACCGACGAAGCACGCGATGCGCAGGTTGTGGAACTTGCTCAGCTTGCCGGCCTCTGCAGCGATCTGCAGCGCCAACTCACGCGTTGGCGAGATCACAAGCGCTGGGATGACCATCTCCGACTGACCCGAACGCACGAGACGCTCAATGGTCGGGAGCAGGAACGCCATGGTCTTACCGTTACCGGTCTTGGCCTTCGCGAGCACGTCCTTTCCTTCGATGATGTGTGGGAACGTTTCGTTCTGGACGTGCGTGAGCAGCTCGTACTTGAGCTCCTCAACGATGGCGCGCTTGGAGCGCTCCGAGATGTCGAGTTCCGAGAACTTGACGTCCGACAAGTGGTGCAGCGTCTTGGGCGCGCTCTCCTCTTCCTCATCTTCCTCGTTCCAGTCCAGCTTGGCCTTGGCCTCTTCCTTTGGCTGCTGCCTGGCCTGCTGCTGCTGCTGCTGCTGCTGCTGCTGTGGCTTCTTCTGGCTGGTTGGTGGCTTCTCCTGGGCCTCGCCGTTTGGCGCGCCAGGGGCCTTTCCGCGACGGCCTCCGCGACGCGCGCGCTTGGCCTTGTCGCCGCCGTCGACGTTGTCGGTGGGCGTGCGCTTGGCCTGCTGCGGCGCTGGTGGTGGGGCGGTGGACGTGTTTGGTGGAGCCATGTTATTGGATTCTGACGTTGGTGGGAATGGCTTGCCGTGTCCGTTTTTTCTGGAGGGTTTTGTTTGCCCCTTGGCCCCTTGAAACGAAGGGATCTTTTTCCATTGGAGCTCAGCGAAGGCTGTTCGCCACGTCACCCTTTGTTACGCAACACAAAACCCTCTGTTACGGCATAAAATAGAAGAAAAATGAGACGGCAGTTGCCTGGGTTATGTAGTTATAGAGGTCAAACGATATCACATAATGGAGGTTGTCGCGAACTTGTTGGCGAGATTCACTCGAAACCAAGGCCAAAATGGAGAACATGGCGGCGATGCTCTCGGAAGTGGCCGGCGGACTGCAGCAGTCGTTCGGCTCCGTATTCGAGCGTGTGGGTCAGAGCCTCGAACAGAGTGCGCAGATGATGCAGATGATGAACGGCATGATGGAGGCCGCGCTGTTGCAGAATCTGGTCGTCACGTACACAGTCCAAGCGTCAGCATCCAACGAGACCAGCAGCTCGCAATACGACGTGTCCATCACTGTGGAAAACAGATCCCAGATCGTACTCTCTGAAGTTGTCGTTGGGCTCCATTTTGGAAATGACGACGCTGCGTCGGGTGACCATGAGAAGACACAACGCGCACTGGAACAGGGCCTCGATGCGAGCTCCAGCGTCCAGGTCGTACTCCCACTGCCGCAATCATTTGTCGGACACGAAGGATCCGTTCGACTGAACGTGCGAAGCCCCGGAACCCAGGAGTGGATCTCCAAGGAAGTGCTCTTCCGGATACCGGTGTTCAAGACGGCGAGTATCCAGGCAGTCCCATCGCCTCTGTCGCTGGCGACGTCGTCTGTCCAAGCGCAGTCGGAACAAGTTGCGATCGTTGCGCTCCGAGACGCGCTTCGCGTGAGCGCATTCGATCCACTTCTCATTTCGAGCGCTGGTCACTACCGAGTGGATGTTGCTGCTGGCATCGTGGGTCCACGTGACGTCTTTTTCCTTTTGGCCATTGATCAGACGACTGAGTCACCAACAGGAGCACGAGTATGCGTCGCAATTGAACCGACGAGCGACCAGGAAGCAGCTGCCAGTCTCCAGCACTGGTGCCGTGTGTTCATTGAGGAATTAGAGTCACTGTAAGACGGTAATCGTGCAGATAGAAATGGCAAGTGAATGCAACGTTGTTGTTAGATTTGCTCACTCGATTTCGTACAGGCGAGGGATTCCATTGTCGCTCGCTCACTTCCTCCCTGCAGACGGCTCGATCTAGGTGTTGGCGACTTCTGCGCCGCACAAGCCGACGCTTACGCCCACTGCCGTGACTGCAAGTAGCCGCGGTCGCTGAACCATTTGTGCAGCAGGAACGACTGCGCCCCGTACATGACGGCGAGCGTCACGATCTCAAACGACGTGTACCAGATAATGCGCGAGCTGTTGCTCTCAAGAGCTGTACGATTGGGCACAAACAAAATGCCGCAGGTTAGGTTGCATGTCACGATAGATGACTGCATCGTTACGTACTCAGACGGTGGCGGCGTTCGCGCGCCTTGTAGTAGTCCTGCTCGTTCTTGATCAGATCCAGCAGGGTGCGCAGGCGGTTGAGCGACTCGGACACGCCCTCGATGTGCTCTGAGATACGGCATTGCACAGTAAACGGTCAGTCTTTCCATCAACGTTATGCTCCAGTCAAGGACTTACGCTTCTTCGCCTGAGCTTCGACCTCGTCTTCAAAGCCCAATTCCTCTTCATTCGACAAGTCAAACTTGGTGTAGAACTCGACGACCTTGCCGTCGTACGAGCTGTGCTGGTTGTCGAGACAGAACTTGTACCATCCGCCGCGGTGCTCCGTTTCGAAGTTGAAGCCGTTGTGGACCACATCGTTGCTCACTTCGTCGCGCTCGGTGGTGATCATCTGGTCGAAGAACTTCATGGTCACGTCGTCGGCCTTGGGCTCCGAGTTGAACGGCCCGTACGCCAAGAGGCGGATGTCGTAGACGTCCTTGGACTCCAACACGCCGATCTTGAGGAACGCCGTGCGCTTCGTGCGCACGTACTCAAAGAAACAATCCTGCGATCGGCCAGGGACCTCCACGATGAAGGCAGACGTGTGGACTACCAGCATCGTAGCCAGCGCCACGGCGCCAAGGAGCACGCCGCTCATGCCCATGAAGACGCGCGTCATGTTCGTGTGGTCTCGCTCTCCGTTTGGTAAAGTAGCTTTTGGACCGACTCCACAGGAGGGGCAAAATGCTATCGAACTCAATTTCAGTTATTATGTCCGCGAATTTCATATTGAGGTTTGTAACAGCATGTGACTTCAAGGTGAGGAGGGCCGGAAGCAATGGGGGGAAATGAGAATGCATTGTTTGGATATCTGTGTATCTCCCTTTCGCTCTCTGTCTACACGATCGTCTGGTAGCCGCTACGGCGGCGGCGCTCTACGAACCACACGACCGTAGCTCCAATGAAGATGCCGCAGATCACGCCGCCGCCGATCTGCGCGAACGCAAGGCTCCACGACTCACCCGTTGGACCCGCGACACCAGTCGATGCAGTTGCCGCGTCGATCTTGCGGGCCTGGACATCCCACTTGGTGTCCAGTTGCTTGCGCACAACTTCACGAGGTGAGAACGACCTTCCAGGCCACTGCGCGTACTCGGTCGCTTCCAGCCACCACTGCGGGTACCCAGGCTCTTCCATCTGATCGGCGTTTTCACCGGTCGTCACATAGCCGTCCGCAAACTTTCCGACCAAGTGCCACGCAAACTGCCACCAACGAGCAACGACGCTGCTGGCGAAGGCATTACTGTGGGTCTCCATGTACTCGTCGATCTCAGCGGTCGTGTTGAGTGTGCTGACGTGGGTTTCAATACGCTTGCGCAGGGCGAAGGCCTCAGTCTGCAGCTCATCGATCTTGGCGCGGACGTCCTTGCTGATGGTGTCAAAACGAAGAATGCTCCAGTTCTTGACAAACTCAAACGCCCACCAGGCCGAGTTCGGGTTAAACTCGCTCTCCTTGCCCAGCAGATACGACTCAGGCACTTCACTCTGAGAGCAGGAAAATGGCACGTACACCGATCCGTGAGGCGTGCTCTGCGCGTACCACATGACGCCACCGACGTTGTCCACCATGTGCGGCCGCGCCTGCAAGATGAAGCTATAGATCGTACGGAACATGGAGATAGGCCGCTCCCAGCCGCCCGTGACGCCCTTGTTGGCTCCGTCCCAACGCATGGGGTTGCCAAACGGACCGGCCGCGAGTCCCTTGGTCATGTCGTACGGCGTGCCTTGGTAGTAATCACGCAGCACGTTCATGATGGTGTTCACACCGACGAGTTGGTCAGGCTTGACAGAGAACGGGTACGTCGGGTACTCGGTAAGCGTGCCCAGCGTGGAATCAAGCTCAAGCGAAGGAGCGAGAAGGTCGTACACTCGCCACACACGACGACCGACGTACAGTGGACGGATCGGATCGGTGTCTTTGTATCCGTACGTGGCCGTGAAATCGAAAGTCTTCATTTCAGGGCTCCACCAGCCCATTTCCTGGGCAAACGACTTGACGTTCGGCGACGCTAGGAAGTAGTCCGTGTTGTCCAGATCCATATCACGGATCACGAAGCCGTTAGCGATCACGGCGACTTCACCATCGGGCACGCGCTGCGCAGCCCACACAGCGCTCGAGTTGTCCTTGCCCGTCATCACGTGGAACAGCCACACCTCGCCGTACTTGTCGGCGATGCCGAGGGCTTCCGCAGAGGCCGTGTATCCGGGGCTCGCCGGATCGCCGCTGTCTTCACTGTAGAACCCGTATTCCACCGCCAAGTCGCCCATCGTCTTCACGGCGCATCGGGCCGAGTCGCATCGCTCAAGCGCGACCTTCGTGAGCTCCGCGATACCAAACATGTTCTTCCCGTAAGGCATGTTACTCGGCCATCCCACGGTCTTGGCACCGGACGTGCTCTCCGCAATACTGAGCTGCACTTCGTTGATCATGCCGTAGTCCTGGTCAAAGTACGCGTACGTGTGCTCGACTTGAGGAATGAAACCGAGCGGCGTGGTCAGCGCCTGCGTCGCGTCCTTGGGCTTGTACTGCGGACCACGCTCCTCCGAGACCAGGCGAGGGTATCCGCCGAAGAAGTCGTACACCGCGCGCTGGGAGCCCTTCGCGTGGTCTTGCGCAGGCACTCGGATCAGACGCACATCAGCAGCGCCGCCTCCAGCGTCGTCCGTGTGGGCGACGATCGCAGACCCGTCGACGGTGGCTTTACGCCCGATAGCGATCATGGTGCACGCATCGCTGTGCGTGAACGCAGCCGCTGCAAGCGCCGCGACCACCACAACCGTGTTCTTGAGACGCAGCATATTGGCTAATGAGCTCCAGAGACCGTGAGCTCGTCTACAGACTGGCCAACGCCCGAAGAATGCGTGGCTGGTGTGTGTTTGCGGAACATGAGCCTGTTGAAGCTGACGACTGTGAAAAAATCGATCCTGGTTCGCCTAGATACGACTCTCCACCAAGGGAAAACGCGTCCCTAGTTTTACTAGAATGAGGAGTTGTACTTGATCTTTGTAAGAGATCTGGTTTTGCCGATCCCTAAATCGAAGCGAGGTCTACTTATGCATGGTGTTCTACATGTGACAGCCACGCTGACGCCACTCGGCACACACTACATGAATTGAGTTGCGTCCTGCTTCCCGACGCTGCTCATCGCCTTGAGCAGACAGCGCTTGTACAGATTCACGAACATTTCTGCCAGGAGAGCAGCAACAGTCGATTGTGGCGGTGCTCGACGAACCACTGGACCATCTTCAGCAACCTGGGCAGCCCCGAAGCCCAGGCTGGGCTTCATCGTGCTTCATTCGGAGTTGCGATGAGTAGACAACTCTCGGCAGTGACTCAAGCAGAGATTAAGATGATGGTTGAAGGGGAATTGCTTATCACAAGTATGTGTGTGCATTGATATCATAAATAAATAATGGTAGGATACATAGAGAACTGCAAGGTTTACGCCAGCCAGCACGGTCGAGTCGAGGTGTTCGACAGGAGCGCGTTGGACACGGAGAGCTCACGAAGAGATGGCAGTTTGCAGCCCGAAGGGATCTTGCGGGTTGGCGAGAGGGCTGGGATGCTGTCGTGGGGCGAGGCCACCGAGAAGACGTTCGGGAGCACGAACTGGCTCGTAAGGCTTGGTGCCGTCCAGATCTTAGACAACGGCGAGATGCTGCCAGGCAGGTCGAACTGAGGAGTCTCCTGTGGAGAGGCTGGCTCCTGCTGTCCAGGACGAGGCAGGATTGGCTTGCAGCGGTCGTTTGGCGACCACACTGGCTGAACAGCGGCGCGCTTGGTGTCCTGCTCATCACTGGAGTCCGAGGCCTTGCGCTTGCGCGACTTCTTGCTCTGGCGCTTCACCAGCGACATGGCACTGTAGTTGTCACGCGTGAAGTGGTCACGGCTGTAAGTTGGGAACTCGGCACGGGCCTTGCTCCACTTGCGGAAGCCGAAGTAGTTGAGCTGGCGCTGGAAGCTGGCAAAGTTCTTGTTCTTGAAGTACTTTGGGAGGATCTGCTCGGTCAGGGCTTCCTTGTCGAGGATCTGGAAGGCGATGCCGTCTTCCGTCCAGCGGATGATCTTGGTGCTCTCGCGACGGAGCATCTGGTGGAGGTGGAGGAGGAATGGCGCGATCCATCCACGCTTGAGCATGTCGTTGGTGACTGTGGTAGGCGACATGACCGACGAGTCGGCCGACGTGGTGGAGCCGTTGACGCTGTGGCTGGGCGAGAGTGGCAGGAGGTTGTCCTCGCGGGTGAGCATGTCGGCGACGTTCATGTTGAGACGCAGTGATTCAGTTGGTGCTGTGGTAGACGCGGCAAATGCTGGAGTGAGCATAGTGATGCGGGACGTTGAGAACACGGCTTTGAGGCGGTGGTGAGACTGTGCTTCTCAAGGGTGCAAAGGGGAAGTGACGGTCGGTAGAGATGCAGGAATCCCCACGAGCAGCTCTCGAGATTCCTTTTGCTCTCCGCCGCCAGGAAAAAGAAAAACTATAGCGATTCAGTATGGGGCACCGTTCTGGACGGGCTCTGTCGCTACGCTCATCACTGAGATTCGAACTTTATGATTATTATGATTTTTGTATGTTGTCAAAGCCACGAATCTCGGTGATTCAAGGGGTAGGTGGAGCATGATGACTTGGGCCAATCAGAATGCTCTTCTTGGAGATTCAAATCGGCAGCTTGCGACACCACCCATCCACCATCTCCACTTGCGTTCCCCCCTCTCAACAAAGAGCCGGCAAACCCTCTCCAAGTCGATGGAAGAATCCCCACGAGATTCAATTGGGTGGAACGCGAGGGTTCCGAAGTTGGGCGTCGCACCATCGCAGCGTACAGAGTGAAGGTAAATTGGGCAGGGGTAGGTGATAGGTGACGACGGCTTCTTCAACACGTCAGCCAGGTTCCCACGATGGAGCGAATCTTCGAGTGGCGGATTCTTTTTCTGTCTCTTTGTCAAGGTTTCCTGGGTTCTTTTTGTGAAGTTGGTCCTGGTTTTTTTGGGGAGTTTTCCGTTCTGTCCAGATGGACTGAGGAATAAAGATTCCAACAGGAAGCTGCATGGCTGCTGGAATCCTCTCTGGACTCCCGAGGGCCAACAGAATCTGGCGGGTTGGTTCTGTTGGCAGAAGCGAACTGGAAATGTTGGTCTTCGGTTTGTTGGCGTTGGTGTTTTTTGTGAATGTTCGCGTTTGCTGGGTGAATCTCAGCGGCAACTCTCGTCAGTCGAAGAGGTGTCGTGACTGAACGGCGCATGGGCCGTGCCGTGGAGAATCTAGTGGTGATGTGCAGTACGTACCGGTACCTTTGGTCTGCCGCTTGCTCAGTGTTCACGGTCGTTGACCCGTGGATCCTGTGGCTGTCCATAGCTTTTGCACTGTACGGTAGGCTACACTGTAGCTGCATTGACAAGGCTTGAACCGTAGTGGCCGCGATCGTGGAGGGCAACAATGGAGGAGAACGAACGAAGCTCTATGTTTTAGTGATACGATGCGTTGTGTACTCTCACGGGTGCTCGCAGCCTCCCGTGATGGCCCAGCACTGCGTGGCGGGGGACATGCTGAGGATGTTGATCAGCGTGGAGAGCACCAGCGCGACTGTTAGGTACGCCACTGTGATGATGCCCAGCACGCGACTGGAGCCGCCGTGGGTCTTGAGCTCCTGGGTCTCAGTCTTCTGTCGCGGCAGCAGCGGCAGGAACAGCAGCGACACGAGCTTCATGCCGTAGCAGATCCAGATCGTGATGGTCACGTCGCGCCGCACGTCGTACGAGTCCTCCATGATGTCGTCCACGTGCACTCGGAACTGTCCGTTGACGAGCTTGGAGGCTGTGCGGCCGAAGGGCTGGGCAAGATTAGAGGTCATGGTCAGCAGGCCGAACATGGCGCCCTCGTGGCCTGGCTCAATGAGCTCCAGCACGACGTAGTTTGCCACGATGAACCGCACGGCCTCGGGGATGTAGCCGACGATGGGCACACCCAGCCAGAACCACTGGTTGCGGAAGAGATCCCAGGTCGTGAGCATGGTCATGACGCCGTCGATGACGACCCCGGCGACCACGGTGAGTGCGATGCTCACGCGCCAGTTCCAGTTGAGTCCGAAGCTGCCCGTAACGCCCAGCGTCGTGGCGCTGACCAGCGTGCCGACCATGGCCATGACGCTCGAGTTGAAGGGCGTGGCGTGGACCCAGTGGAGCTTGATGGCGCTGGAAGAAATGATGTTGAAGTTGTTGAGCACACCGGAAAAGAACTTGTACGCTGCGACCTGGCACACGCTGCGCTGTTGCACGACCGTCCAGAACTCCTGCATGTACACTGCGAAGCTGCTGTTGCGGCTTGGGTGCACGGGCTCTTCGTCCAGGAAGCACCACGTGGTAGGCACCAGCGGCAGACAGAAGAACGCCAACAACAGCATCATGGTCGGAAACGTGAGTGAGAAGCTGAACTCGCCACCGTACTCGACGCCGTTGAACGCCACGGCGACAGCCAGTGCCCCGACAGCGTTGAAGGCCAGACGCGTGCTGTGGATCGCGGCTTGGAGCTGGCCTCTCGTGGCCAGCGGCTCACACTGCGCGTACTCGACGACCATGGCGTCGGCCGCGACTTCCGCCATGAGGTACCCGAAGGCAGCAAACATCATGGGCATGACGTACTGACCGGCGGCGTCCGGCGCGTGGTGGTTGATGAGCTTCTGCTGGGCGTCAGTCCACTCGCTTGGGTTACTGAAGTGCATCGCTGGATCGCCAAAGTACGGCGCGGGTACGCCCAATTGCGCCATGTAGAACAGCATGAGGATGCAGAACGCCCAGCCCATGAGCATGTACGGGCGTCGTCGGTAGCCGCCAATAGGGAAGCAGTCAGAGACGATGCCGAAGAAGACCTTGTAGGACCACGGCAGCTGCACGAGCAGCGTGGCTGACACGACCGTCGAGCCGTCGGCATTCAGATAGCCCTGCAGCACGGGGTAGATCACGGCCGGAAGCACGCCGCTGACGACGCCGACGGCTGCGAACTGCGTGAGAAGACCGAGGCAGCGCCTGGAGAACAGGGACGGCGGAGGGCCGCGACGCAGAGCGCCAGCTTCATCGCTCTTTGTCTGCTTGAAGGTCTCGTATTGAAGTGGCGTGGCGGCTTCGAGTGGCACGAGCAGCGCGTCGTGCTCGGTGTGCTTGCCCTGACAGTGCGGTGGCATTTCTCACCCACTAACAGCCTTTTCAAGCGCTGTGTTATCCACTGCTTCGGCTGTTCAGTGTTGCCGTACAGATTGGAGCTGTTGAGCCATGGGATTTCTTAGTCGGCGAAGAGCCACGTTGACCTGAAAAGCGACTTGGCGGGTGGCCAGGGCGGTTCCGAATTTCCAACTCTGGCTTGTTGTGTTGGCCAATCATGATGAGGCATCGAAATGCTGGAAGGGAGGCTTGTGAGCGCTGGGGATTTGCGCAACACGATACTGTGAAGTACGATGCGACGGTCTGCCTTGACGCCACTGCCGTCTCTTTGTTCCGATGGTGCGATCGTGAGAGCATCGGGTGCACACGACCCACTATTATGCTTTCAAGCACAGAGCAAAGAGTTCAGGAGTCCATCAGCCGCTGTAATGTATGCATGCACACAGCATTGGAATGGACACTCGGCGCTATACAGCGTTGCCTCTGTGTTTCACACGCCGGCTGGTGACCGCCTTTGCTGAGCAAAGGTTGCTCATAACCGCTGAGGCTGGCCGCCGTCGGAGAAACCCCGTCAGCGAGCGTCGATTGAAGATTTTTTTAGTCGAGCCATTTCCTTGGCAGAATTTCTTGTCGCTCTAATGATACAGTACACAAGTCCCACAGGGTCCCTGGTTGTATCGTAGTCGTCGACTGCACTGCTCCAAGAGCTCTCATCTGCCGTCTCAGTCCTGGAAGTCGATTGATCCGGGCCTGGCTCTGACGCGTGCCTCGGTGCGATGATTGGCCTGGAGCCATGCGACCGCCTCACGGCCATTGGGCTTGGCGCTTGGCCGTCGCGCAAATCACACGCCGCCTCCAGTCAGTTGAAGTCGCTGGGCTTCCAGCATAATCAGCTTCCCCCGCCGCAGCTGCGGATGCACCACCAGCACGCGCACGCGCAAGCCAAGCCACCAAACGCTTGCGAGCCGAGTCAACAATGGCGCTGCCTCCGAAGGGTTAATCCATCGATCGAAAGATTTCCCTGTTCTGTCTGTCTGCGGCTGGGAAGCGAAGCCCACGAATGGAACGAAGTGGTCCGTCG
>JAADWY010000659.1:0-18456 GCA_023336355.1 Pythium dissotocum
AGGTCTCATGAAAATGATGCTCGTGCTTCTTCGAAGCAATGTTTTATTTTGTTATTTGTTTGAAAGAGCTGGATTGACCTGTTATGATGATATCTTAGCCATATTATGGTGTCGTGTCCTTCTCTACGTCATTAATTAATGCAATCCTTCGATGTGATCACCAGCATCGTTTGAATGGACATCGAGGTGAGTCATACAACTGTTTCGAGAGAGCACGTCACAAAGTACACTGACCGCCAACATCGCCCATGAAGACGCTGGTGGTGCTCAGTGCCGCCTTTAGCTGATGGCCTTCGTACCAACCACCAACCGATCATTATTTTAAAAAATCATTCCCCCTTTTTCACACGAATCACAGCAGATGGCACACGCGAAGACTCAGTTACTTGTGTGCGGAGTTCTCCTGCCGATTACCCGAAAGTCCTCTGCACCGTGCGTAGATGTGTCAATGTGTTCTATTTATTTGGGCGAAATGCGAGGGAAACGGTGGCCCCAGAATGAACGAATTTCAAACAGCAAACACCACGTTCTCTTGAAAATTGTATGGGTAACCGCGCCGGCGAAACTACGTCTCGACAATGCACGTGTTTCACTGAGTAGAAACTGATGACATCTTGAAGTTTGTATGGGAAAATGAGTTCGCACTTGCTTGTCCAGTCGTGCAGAGCCAGGCCGGACAATTCAAAGTCCCCAAATTCCGGCGCGGATGCCATTACTGGAATCGAGTCAAAACGCCGATGCGCGGGCCGCCACGCGTTTGGCCACCTTTCTCCCTTTGCATTCAGCCGTCGAGGCACCGCACTCGCCAGTTCGCCTCTCGACGGTCTCAGCCTCTGCAAGAGCAAGCGCGAGACGCGTCCAAGACCCAGCATCCGACCTTAGCATGGGGCCACAGAGGACGCCCCCAGGGGCCGCTTGCTCGCCGCCGCCCGTGAAGAAACGGGCGAACTCTATCGCGATCGTACATGGATCCGGAGGAGCTCGGTCTAGCGGGGTGCGCGCCGATCGCAAGCCAGTGCCACTGGCGCTGTCACCTGGAGCGTTCTCGCCCCCATGCACGAAGCCCCAGGCGGCGCCGATGGTCTCACCAGCAACGGGAGTGCGCGTCAAGAGGAAGCTGATGACGCCGCCCAACAGTGCCACAGTGATCGAGACTCGGATCCGCAGTTCACGCCGAGTCAACCGACGGATCTTCGAGGATCCAACGGACTACCCACCGACCAAAAGTTCACCAAGTGAGCAAATGCTGATGATCCAACCGAGGATCCTGCCGCTCCCGGATGTATTCCTCAAGCGAGATCGAAGGAACGGCGCAATATCAGCGATGCTGAGCGAATGCGCAGCACGAGGTGAACTGCTGATGATCCAACCAAGGATACTACCGCTTCCTGGTAGGTTTACACTGCGAGAACCCACAACAGAAGCAGCGGAGACAACGGTCGCGCCGAGCGAGGACACACAGACAATCGACCCGCCGACAGTATCACCAGTTCCTGACCTTCCCGAAGGGCGAGATCCCACACGAGAAGCAGTTGAGTCAGTGGACTCCGACCCACCAAACGAGGACTCAGAGACCATTCTTCCACTTTCTGGCGAACCCGACGTGTGCCAGTCCACGCAAGCTGAAGTGTATGAAGTCACACAAGATGGCGAAGTGGCGACGAATGCAGTCGAACAACAAAGCGAGGAAGTTCCGACGGAAGAAGTGATAACTGCGAGGACTCCAATGACGCCACCAGTGAGGGAGGAACCGAACACACCAGAGGAGCAGGATTCGGGATGCGAGATGCCGCTATCAGCTACAGACGAAGACGCTCTCGCGAGTGACGAGGATTGGTGGGATATGACCTACACACAACACGATCTCGCGGGCAGCAATGATGATCCTGCTCGATCAGTGGTTGAGGTAGCAGCAGCACCAACGCCTTTCGCCCACGGTGAAGCCCGTGTATGGAAGTGGACGCCGCAGCTCAAGCGCGAGGCGTTTACCTGGATCCTCTTCTACCTCAACAAACACTTGGAGATTGGACGTGAGCGAGAATGTGCCGCACTCATTCGATATCTAGAAATGCCGCAGTCCGTCCAGGGGCTTTTCGTGTGCGGAATCTCGCCACAATCGACTGGCACGATCATCCGCTCGCTGCTCGACAGTCTGGATGGAACGTTTGGTGGCCGGCGACTAGACGTGACGGTCGTCAAGGGAGAGCTATACAGTTCCAGCGAAGAGATCTACAGCTCCGTGCGCGCGCGACTCAAGTGCAAGTGGGATTTGCCACCTTGGCGACGGATCGACGAATTTATGCAGCGAGGTGAGACTGTTCCAGCGCTGGATCCCAATAAACGGAGGTGAGTAAAACTAGAAAAACTCAGATTGTGTGGGAGTTCACTAACTCGTGTCGATGTGAAATAGCGTGGTGGTGCTGGAGAATATCGATCCACACGTCAAGGCGGGTGACTCGAGACAGCCAGCGCTCGATCGGCTGCTGCGGTTCCTAAACGCGCACGTGTTTGCTCGCGGACTCAAATTTATTGGTAAGTGATTCAGGTAAATCAATGGATTTAACGATTTGGGGCTAACGCGATTAATGAATTTGCAGTTATCGGCCACGAAGCCAAGACGATTCGCCGTTTCAGCCGTCAATTCGGCGGGTTCTGGTCTCGTGACGTCGACCAGTACGTCCTGCGGCTACCGCAATACACAGTCTCGACGCTGACAGCCCACGTTGAAGCCGTAATCTGGAGTGCCGTCGGCACGATGATCTCAGCAAACAACAACAGCGTCTCCACTCGTCCGCTTCCGACCGTGGCGTCCCTGTTAAATGGCTTGTTTGCACCGAAAGTCGTCCAGTTTGCTGCGCAAAAGGCGCTGAAACAGAAACAGTGCGAGCTGGAACCCGTGCTGATGATCTTACGGCGTGCGCTGGTGCGGATGCTGAGTGCGTGCCGCTACCGTAGCGACCAGTTCGAGACGGACGTGAGCCGGTGGCGGCTAAGGTACGAACACGTCGCGGCCGTCACGACCGAGTACTTCAAGCACGACTACGTCCACCGCATCCAATGCGTCGGCGTCATTCCGCAGGTGCGTGCAGTATCCAAGAGCTCTATTAAAATTCTAAGTTTGCTTTTTAATCTGGCTTGTATTATCTACTGCAGGCGGTGCTGCTCGTGCTGATCGACGCCGGGCCGTGTACAGAGGAGCAATTGTTTCAGCACGTGTGGGAGCGACGGCTCGTTCACAGTTGGATCATGGTCGTGACGACGTTCCGCAGCACCATGTTCGATCCAGCGCTGGAGCTGCTGCTGTCGGTCCCGGTCGTGAAGAAGCGCGAGTCCAACGTGTTTATAGACGGCGAGTGTCGCGTGGAACAACTGCTGCATGCGCTGCCCACGCGCGAGCATTTGATTGAGGCGGCGGGCAAGAAAGAGCGCATCAAATTGCTACTGTGAGTGAATAAAGACGGGTAAAATGGATGTACGCGGTGTATTACAGAATCTATAGGAAAAAGTGTAGAAGACCACACGGAGTTTCGTGCGATGGCAGTAGTTCAGCAGTCGTTGTTGGCTGTGTACAGACAGACAACTCCCTAGTTCTTTCGTCGCTTGGCACCCGCGTTCTTGGCGTTCTTCTTGTCGTGGGCGGCCGGTCGCTTGGAGCCGGCCTTGGCGGTTGGCTTACCCTGCTTCTTCGGCGCCTTCTTCTTCGTCTCTTCCTCGTCTTCCGCGTCGCTCGTGGTCTCCACTTCGACCGTCGCAGCGACGGCCTCGGCGGCCTTCTTGACGGCCTTGGCCTCCTGCTTCTTGGTCTTCTTCGACTTGTTGGCCTCCTCTTCGGCATCCTCGGCCTCGGCCAGCTTCTCGGCCTTGCTCTTCTTCTTCTCCTCCTCTTCCGACGGAAGCGTGTTGGCGTACTTCTTGAACTTGGCCACGTAGAAGCCGTCCATGTTGTGCACGTGTGGGTAAAAGCGGCGCGTGAGAGCCACCGACGGGTGGAAACGCTGCTGCTGGTAGCGCGTGAAGCCGGCCTTGCCGTGGTCCAGACCCGTCTCGACCAGCTTGACGCAGCGCTTCTTGAGCACGTAGTCCACGACGGCCTCGTTCTCCTCCACCATCACGGAACACGTCGAGTACACGACGTAGCCGCCTGTGGCCGACTTGGCGTCGACGGCGTCGATCGCCGCGAGCAGCATCTCCTTCTGCAGGTGCGCGAGACGCAGCACGTCCTTCTCGGTCTTCTGGGTCTTGATCGACGGGTCGCGCGCGATCACACCCAGACCCGTGCACGGCGCATCGAGCAGCACGCGGTCAAAGCCCTTGAACAGCGTCGGCACCTTGCGGCCGTCGTAGCACGACACGGAGCAGTTCTTGACGCCGAGACGGTGCAAGTTGGCGACCGTAGACTTGAGACGCTGCTTCTTGAGGTCGTTCGCGATGACCGTGCCCGTGTTCTTCATGAGCTGCGAGATGTACGTGGTCTTGCCGCCTGGCGCACTCGCCATGTCCAGCACGCGCTCGTTGAGCTGCGGCGCGAGCGCCATGACCGCGCACATGGACGATGCCGACTGCAGCATGTAGTGGCCAGCCAGGTACTCTGGCGTGGCACCGATTGGCACAGGCGAGTCGTAGATCTTGAGGCCGACCTTGGACCACTTGGCCAGTGGGTCGAGGTTCACACCACGCTGGATCAGCGCCGTGGCCAAGTCGCGGCGACGTGTCTTGAGCGTGTTGGTGCGGATCACAAGCGGACGCGGCTGCTCGTTGGCCTCGACGAACTCGAGACACTCGGCCGGCGAGAACATCTTCATGAACATGTCGATGAGCTCGCGGTTGTATCCAAAGTAGTTGGCGATGTCGCGCGACAACGTCTCCATGTACTCGACGCGCGAGCGGCCAGCCTCGCGACGCTCCTTAAAGTGCGACAGCACCTCGATGACGTCCTTGATGCGCTGGTAGACCTCGGCCGGGTCCGTGCCGGCGCCCTCTTCATCGGCCTCCTCCTCGTCCTCCTCGGTCGGCAGGTGGAAGCGCTCATTGTTGGCGATGTTGAGACGCATCTCTTCGTCGGCCTCCTCGGCCTCGAGCATGGCCTCTTCGTCCAACAGACGCGACTTGCGCTCGATGTCCAGCTCGAACTCGTCTCCGTCCTCGTCGTCATCATCGTCGTCGTCGTCTTCGTCGTCGCTGTCGCCGCCCTTCTTCTTGAGCCAGCTCTTGTTGGCGTCCGAGAAGCCGCTGTCCTTCTCCATCTCCTCATCGTCGTCGTCCGAGGCATCCTCCTCCTCTTCCTCCTCCTCTTCCTCTTCATCGTCCTCTTCCTCCTCTTCCTCCGACTCGAAGAGCTGCGCCTTTCCGCCGCGCTGCTGCTCCTGCTTGGCCGCCGCCTTCACGTACTTGGAGCCCTTGCTGGGCGCCGCCGCCTTGGGCGCAGGTGCAGCCTTCTTGTTCGCCGCCGGCTTCGCCATTTTCAATTGATTCAATTTAGTGCTTGGCTGGTGTGGAGCTCTTGGCGTCTGAAGCCCACGGCACCAACCAACCAGCGCCTGGCGGTCACGATAGAAATAGAATAGAAACGATACCGACCAAAACGTAGCCATGATTTCTATAAAGTCACTCAAACGAGGGAGAGCTCCAGTTGAAGAAGCTATTTTTGACCATCAGAAGTCGCACAGACGACAATGGACAATGGAGAGAGAGGTCGTAGTTCCTACTCAACTCAACCAAGAGACCACAGAGCAAGCAAGCGAACTCAACGCCTACGACCATGAGCTCCATGGACGGCCCCGGTAGCAGCCGCTACCAGTCGCCGGTGCCCAAGCCGCGCGTGTTCCCGCCCGACATGAACGGCATACCGCTCAGTCCGTCGCGGCTCGACAGCCCCATGTTCCGCGAGCGCGTGAACACGCTCATGCAGCAGGGAGACTTCTACGCCAAGCGTCTGGACATGGAGCGCAGACGCAGTGTGGAGCTGGAGATGTGTCTGGCGCGCATCCGCGACGTCCACTACGACACCAAGAAGCGGCTCTGTAATGTGAGCACGACGCAGTCCTGTAGCGCCACGTCCGAGATCAGGTCGGTGCGCACGCTCGAGAACCGACTGGACAAGGTGCTCACGCGGTATAACGAGATCGTACGTAAAGAGCTCTTTATCTGAAATGGAGGACTAGAGGCATTGACAACTGGTTGGTTTGGTGTGTAGCGCAATGCAAACAAGACGCTTCGTGAAGAGATCCAGTCGCTGCGTCGTGAGAAAGTGCAGCAGCAAACCATCCAAGAAAAACTCGAGCGAGAGACGTACCAGAAGCAAAATGAGATCGCCAAGCTCGCTGGCGCCACGCAGAGCGCGTTTGATGCGCGCGACCGAGCGAACCGCCAGACGGAAGTGCTGCGAGCGCAAGTGGCGGAAGAGGACGAAGACTTCGAGTCGGGATGGCAGGAAAAGAAGGTAATGCTGGATCTGGATCGCGCCAACATTCGAGACATTCCTCGTCTACGAACGCCTAAGAGCCCCACGCGTATCGGTGGTTTGCCTTCCATGAGAGCTGGTCGCCTAGCGCCTGGAGACTTCAGCAGCCCCGGAGGCGCCTGTCCGGCCGGCTTCTCACTGCTCTCGACGCCGGATATCAAACTCCGTGACGAGACGATGAAGAACGTGTGGCTCATCAATGAGAAAGAGAGTGATCTGCGTCGCCAGAGCGAACGACTCAAGGCCGCAGAGGACGGACTGACCAAGATCAAGAAGAAAACGGGCGTGAGCGACGCGGACGAGTTGGCCCACTCACTCATGTCGGCGGAAGAGAAGAACTTCTCGCTCTTTAATCTGATCAACGACCTCAACACCGAGATGGAGGCGATTGAGATCGAAAACAACGAACTGGAGCAGCTCATCGAGTCCTGCAAGGGCTCCGGCACCAGTAGCGACGCCTACCGCGCGCAGCTCAAGCAGCAGCTCGAGGACCAAATCGAAAAGTCCAAGCAGAAAGTGGCGTTCTTCGAGACGCGGCAGAACGAGTCGGCGGAAGCCATGGATGCTATGAAGACTGGTGCGCTCAACATCTACCACAAGATCGGCCACAGCGACGAGGCGTTTGCGCAGCAGCTGGGCTCCCACGGCGTGACGGAGGCCAACATGATGAAGCTGCTGGGCGTGATCGAGCAGCGCATCGGCGAGCTTGTGGATATCCACAACATCGCCACCAACTCACACGGAACCGCGTCCAAGCCCGAGACAGCGTCTGAGACGGCGCACACCAAGTCGTCCAAGAAGAGCTCTGGCGTGGGCGGCACAGGCGAGGGCGGGTCGCTGCTGCGTCCGCTGCCGCCGTCGGCGGACGAGTTCGACAATTCGGACTCGGAGGAAGCGGACGACGGCCTGCGTCCGTGCAAGATCTCGGAGCTGCAGGAGAAGACGGCGTCGGTCGTAGGACGACGGAAAGAGAAACCGGTGCGACCACCGAAGAAGTAAGTAGAGGGGCGCCTCAGAAGTATTAGCAGAGACCTTTCGTATCATACAGTTGTGGAGACCATGAATACTACACATACACACAGTTACGACATCAAGTTGAAGATGACAAGTTGAAGACGAGAAGACGGATGGGAGAGGTGAAAGAGGGACATGGAATTGGGCAGCCAGCCATTATACAGCGATGTACGGACTTCTAGATTAGGTAAATAGAGCGCTCGCTCGCGTTGTCGGTCTCCACCGACGTGATACGCGAGCCAGTGATTGCTGGGCGGGAGTTGAATGGTGGATGGAACTTTGATAAAATGTGGCTGGCGATCGGGGATTTGGTGGGGGCGGTGACAGGTTGGGTAGTGTACACTGCGTCGGGGGTGCAGGCGGCGCGTATAGATATCAAAATCGGGCGACTGGCGACACACGCGGCTCTAGTTCGCCGCTGGCGCCTGGGACTGCACGAGCGCGGCCGTGAGCGGCTGCTCCGTCTTGACGAACCGGCCCTTGACGCGCGGCCGCGCGTTCGCCAGCGTCTTCCGCACGCCGTAGCGCACTTTGTTCTGGGAAAGGCGACGCGCGCGCTTGGCCATGTACTTGGCGAGCAGCTCCTGGCGCGCGCGCGGCGAGTACACGCCAATGCGCTTCATGGGCGAGTCTAGGCGCAGCGGCGTGGGCGCCATGATGGCGGGCATGTGGTGCACGCTCGTGGGGCTCACGTCTTCATCGAAGCGCGACCGCTTGCTCGTACTGAAGTCCGTGCGGTCGTCACGCTCGTCTTCGGACGACGCGTAGGACGAAGCAGACGAACTGGCAGACGACGACGATGACGCGAAGCGGCTCTCGCGCGTGCTGCGGAACGACCGGTCGTGGCGGAACACGGCGGCCGTGGGCGACTCGACTTCGACGTCGACGTGCTCCGCGAGACGCGCGCCTTCCGGCGACCGCTGCCACTCGAGCACGACGCTCAGGAACAGCTCCTGCGAGCTCACGTGCGCTCTTGACATCTACACAACCATACAAATCATCAGTACAAGTCCTCATTTGTGACCAGTGTTCTTCGGCAATCAGTCGATCAACCCACCTCAGGAGACTGGTCGACGGTCGTCGTAACGGGGGCGACGGACGGCGTCGGCGCGTCACGGTCTTGAAGCCGCGCCAGCAGATCCAGCAGCGCGTCACGCTGGCCGCTGCGTGCGTCCACGAGGTCGCGCAGCAGGCGCTTGCCTTCGAAGCTGTGGTGGCGTCCACCCATGGTCGCAAGTAGCACTTCGGGGCCGCGCAGCAGCGGGGATTCGACGTCGCGCGCGCGCTTTCGCGAGAGCAGCATGAAGACGGAGAGGCGTGTGGCTGTGATGTGGTGTGGGGCCGCGTGTGGCTATGGGGGGTCGCACGTGAGAGGCTTCCTTCCTGATGGCGTCGGCTTGTCTAATCTTCTCTTGTCATGCACGAGGCGACACCAATGGCTCCTCGTCCGGAAGGGGCAAAGAGAATGGGTTCCCTCTGATAAAACCTCAGCGAGGTGATTTGCATGGACCTCAGCGGGGGATTCAATACATTTTCTATTTGGAGGTGAGGTTTTGAAGAGTAAAACCTTGTGTCTCAAGTTGCAGTTGAGCCGTGAGGTGTTTTGCATTTAGACCTTTTTAGACCGCGCACGACGAGGGACTGGACCACACACGTCACACTCCCCTGGCCTCCACACCCTTTGAGGATCGCAGCTCCTGAAGCTGTGGCCACTGACTCTCTGTGACAGCTGAGAACAGTTGTGGGATTGGTTGAAATGCGTTCTGACCGGAGCAAGTGGCTCAGAACAGCTCGTGGGACTCAGAGTCTGAGTCAGATCGGATTTCAGTGGTGCGAAGCGAAGCGCCTCTTCGAGATCCAAGTTGGCGCCAGCCTGTGAATGCGCGCGCGCCAGTCAGAACACTTGTTCCGTTTGGAACAGCAGAGCAGATTGTCCGAACACGAGTGGCAGCCAAGTGGACGATGTCACTGTGGTGGCCACACGTTCCCACTGTGGGAACAAACACGGACGGCGCTCACTCTCGTCCAGGATGCGTCTGTGCGCCACTGTTCCAATGCCAGATTGTTCTTGCTTGGGGAGTGGAGCAATCTGGTCCGACTACATTGACTCTTCAGTGTGGACTAGTACGGGGAGCACTTATGCGGTGGATTCTGCCGCAACTTGCAGTCTCTCCTCGCAACATGACGAATATCAGCCTGGAGAAGTCGGTCTGTTGGACATCTCCTCCTCATATCCACCTCATTACAGAAAAACTGAATACACATCAGGGAGACAGAGGATGGAAGAGCAGCTCGCATGGCGTGACCTCCTTGCCGTCGTGCTGGACAGTTTGTCCAAGGCAAGCGACCGACCATCACTCCTAAGTAAGTGACCAACACTCCCAAATTCCCACTTGTCAACAGACCGAGTGACGCGTCGGCTGGCGGCCAGCCACGAGCAGTCACGCCAGCCGACAGAGTAACCAATCAGAGCCTCAACCATAGCCCTATGCACCATCCATTCCTCACAATTTCCGCGAACATAATTACCATCAGTATTGTATAGTGGAGGGAATGGAGGCTATCCTGAGTTAGCGCATACAGAAGCAGCCTCATATATTCGTTCTCGCAGTACCTGAGATGTCTGATGTGACGGCTGTTCGGTTCAGTCATGACAAAGACGGGTCAGTCTTTCCGAAGAGTTGCCGTTGGCGCATTGCTCCCGCTCTCTGTGACTTTTTGGACGCTGCAATCGCACGACGACGTGTGAAATCTAACGCCCGTCCCCCGCGATAGACCAGGATGCGGAACCAAATGCCGCAACATAACCCAGCAGTGCTGTGGACGCGGAACCGTGTCCATGGGTCTGAATCGCGTCTCACTCTCGGTTTTCGTTCTGTTCCGGCGCGGCCATCGAGATAGACCCCCCACGCGATCGCCGTCTAAACACGAGTCGACCGCGTACTAAAGCACCACAAGCTCAATAGCTCATTAGGCTTTCGACTAAGAAGAATGTGGACGAAGATGAAGACGCTCGTGGCGATTGCGGCGCTGTCTGCGCTGCCCAGCGCCCACGGCATCAAGGTCACGATCACCAACATGTGTGAGGACGAGTTCGAGCTCTCGCATCTCGGCGAGAATGTCATCTTCAGCGTCGAGAAGTTCGTCCCCGGCAGCACGATGACCAAGGAGGTGCCGACCAACTCGGAAAGCCACGTCTTCAAGGCCGGCCGAGGCGCGCAGGCGACGCGTACGTACACCCCGCATCCTGCGCACCACCAACGACTAACGGTGGCATTCATTTGTTCGATACGATGTAGTCGCGGAGATCTCGCAGCGAATCGGCATGGTCTGGCTCGACATCAGCATCATCCCGACCGGTCCGAAGTCTGGGGTACGTGCGTGAGGACTTTTATAGCGTGCTGCCTTGCATAGGGTCTGACGTTGACTCTCGCTGATGCAGCCTGAGCACTGCATGGGCCTGGAGGCGTGCAAGCAGCTGACTGGCGGCGTCGGCTACAACAAGCCGATGCAAATCATCCCCAAGGGTCAGGGCCCTTCGCTTCGATTCCCAAAGTGCCGCACGCTCACGTGCATGTATGACGGCTGCCCGGATGCGTACCTGTACCCAGACGACGAGAAGACCCACGCGTGCCCAGGTGACACGGACCTGGATCTCATTTTCTGCCCTGGCGGCCCTGGCGGAAAGACGCCAGCTCCTACCCCAGCTCCGACGCCTGCCCCGACTCCTCCACCAACCACGGTGACTCCAGTGCCAACCGCTGCCAACGAGAGCAGCGCGCTCGACTCCGCCGGTGGCTTCCTCGGAGGCAGCAGCTCTGGAAGTGGAGCCGCGGGTGCTGTCGTCGAAGACCGCAGCTTGGACCTTGGTGACGAGACCACTGCTCCTGCTGCCGACGTGCCAGTCGTTGTGGCTGCTCCACAGACCACGCAGGCCCCACATGCTGACCAGGCGACGGAAGCCAACACTAAGTCGTCCCAGGAAGGCGGCAGTGGTCCGGAAGTGTACGTGCTGCTCAGCGTCGGAGCTGCTGCCATGGTGGCTGCGTCCGCCATCTTCGTGCTGCGTCGCAAGAAGCAGCAGCTTGAGGCTCTCGACGACAAGACGCAGACGCCTCGTCCTACGACGACGACTGCCGCCAACGCCTTCTTGGTGTCGACGCCCAAGGACACGACCATTCTCTAAACCACGACGGAGTTGGAGTGAGAGAGTGGTGTTACGGTACGTGTGGAACTAAAGTGGCTAGTGGCCTAACGCTAGCGGAGCGAACGGAGCTCCCCGAGTGTGTATAGCACGCTCCATTTTGTCAACGTGATACAGTCTTGTTTCGTTTGTTCTGATGCACGTAGCCATTTCCCTCTTGCCCCCACCATGGAGCTCTTCATTTTCCGCCACTTCGACCAGCTCATGTTGCCTCCATGTTTTCTTAATTCAGTTTGTTTCCGTTTTTCGTCATCTGTTTCCATCTGATGTACTGATACAACGGATTATGTGGTCCACATCTGCTGATTTGAATTGCGCTCAATTCAAAATCGCCCCAGCAGGTGAATTGGCTGGAGCTCTGAACCAACCAAATCAAACCGTTGGTGGACTGAAGAGCAACTTGCCATTCGGAGCTCAAAAGGGTGCGGCCATTGGGACGAGAAAGCGCAGTGTCGACCGTAGCAGCAACTTGCCTCCGCCTCCGTCTTCACCTTCACCAAGACCTCCGACATCATGCGCATCTACACGTGCTACTTCTGCTCGAGTCCCGTGTACCCGGGCCACGGCATCACGTTCGTGCGTAACGACAGCAAGATCTTCCGCTTCTGCCGCTCCAAGTGCCACAAGAACTTTAACCGCAAGCGCAACCCGCGTAAGGTCAAATGGACCAAGGCGTTCCGTAAGGCTGCCGGCAAGGAGATGGCGCTGGACACGACGTTCGACTTCGAGAAGCAGCGCCACCGCGCCGTCAAGTACGACCGCGAGCTCATGGGCGCGACGATCCACGCCATCGAGCGCGTGCAACAGATCAAGGAGAAGCGCGAGGCGCAGTTCTACAAGAACCGCATGAAGGCCAGCAAGGGCTTCCAGAAGGTGCGCGACCTCAAGGAACTCGAGCAGAACATCGAGCTCATCGAGCCAGCCGCCGCGGCGCTCAAGGACAAGATGCAGCTCAACACGGCGTCGTCGATGGAGAAGAACGCCGCGCACGAGAACGGCGCGTCGTCCATGGTGTTAGATCAGTAAATTATGCACCCATACATTCATACATACATCCCACGCGTCTGCATGTAAAAATCAATCACCCTTCCTGCATCAAACAGTGATGTTCATCATCTCCATCATCTCCATCATCTCCATCATCATGATGTTCCTGGGTTGATTGATGTTTGTAGTACCGTATGTACTCTATAAATAGATACTTTGTCAGAATGGATGCGTTCCATATCATCTTTCGGAGGTTCGCCGTTTGCACCAGCCATCGTATCCGCCCGTTGTGAACGGGTCCCTTCGTTTCCTGCCCAGTCAGAGTCGGCCGACAGAGTCCAGCGAGCGCGTCGTCCGCCCCCCGCGCTTTATTCGTCTTCCCCCGCACGCACGCCACAGGCCGCCACGCGCACTTCGTCCGCGTTCTTCGCCCGTGTTTACTAGGAAGCTAGCTGTCCACCATGAGTGACAAGCTCACGCGTATCGCCATCGTCAGCGGCGACAAGTGCAAGCCCAAGAAGTGTCGCCAGGAATGCAAGAAGTCCTGTCCGGTGGTGCGCATGGGTGAGTATCCACTGACCACACAGAGCTCCACAGGAGGACCGCCTGTCTAACGCTGCTTGCTTCTATCTACAGGCAAGCTGTGTATCGAGGTCTCGCCCAAGAACAAGATCGCGTTCATCTCGGAGGGCGTACGTGGCGCTTTTGGTGGCCGGACAGAGCCCCCCGTTTTGGGGGTCCAGGGGGCCACTATTGGGATCATCTGGCCGACCATTCCAACTAATAACATCTATCTTGATCGTCTTGTAGCTGTGCATTGGTTGCGGTATCTGCGTGAAGAAGTGTCCGTTCGAGGCCATCAGCATTATCAACCTGCCCAAGGACCTGGAGAACAACACGACGCACCGCTATGGCGCTAACTCGTTCAAGCTCCACCGTCTGCCCATGCCGCGTCCGGGCCAAGTGCTCGGTCTGGTCGGCACGAACGGTATCGGCAAGTCGACGGCGCTGCGTATCCTCGCCGGTAAGCTCAAGCCGAACCTCGGCCGCTTCGAGAACCCGCCAGAGTGGCAGGAGATCCTCACGTACTTCCGCGGTTCGGAGCTGCAGAACTACTTCACGCGCATCCTCGAGGACAACCTGAACGCCATCACCAAGCCTCAGTACGTGGACAACATCCCCAAGGCCATCAAGGGCAAGGTCAACGAGATCCTCGAGGCCAAGTGCCACAAGAAGGAGAGTCTGCAGCACTTTATGAAGGAGCTCGACCTGCTCCACGTGCAGGACCGTGACATTGAGAACTTGTCGGGTGGTGAGCTGCAGCGTTTCGCGATCGCCGTCGTCGCCGTGCAGAAGGCCGACATCTACATGTTCGACGAGCCGTCGTCGTACTTGGATGTGCGCCAGCGTCTCAAGGCCGCGCTCGTGATCCGCTCCATGGTCGAGAACGACCCCAAGTCGTACGTGATCTGTGTCGAGCACGATCTGAGTGTGCTGGACTACCTCTCGGACTTTATCTGCGTGCTCTACGGCATGCCGAGCGCCTACGGTGTGGTCACGATGCCCTTCAGTGTGCGTGAAGGCATCAACATCTTCCTGGCGGGCTTCGTGCCGACCGAGAACCTGCGTTTCCGCCAGGAAGAGCTCACGTTCAAGGTCGCGCAGACCGCCGACGAGTACTCGGCCAGCGACGGCACGGCCGCCAACTCGTTCAACTACCCGAAGATGACCAAGACGCTGCTGTCCAAGAAGAAGGAGACGACGTTCAAGCTCCACATCGAACCTGGAGACTTCACCAACTCGGAGATTCTGTGTATGCTTGGCGAGAACGGTACGGGTAAGACGACGTTCATCCGCATGCTCGCCGGTCTGCTCAAGTCGGACGAGATGGAGAAGGCCGAGGCCGACCAGGACGAGGACGCGCTCGACGCCTGCGCGCTGCGTTACGACACGTCCGTGGTCAGCTACAAGCCGCAGAAGATCGCGCCAAAGTTCCAGGGCACTGTGCGTGAGCTGCTCCACCGCCGTATCCGCGAGTCGGTCATCCACCCGCAGTTCGCGACCGACGTGACCAAGCCGCTCAACATCGACAACATTATCGACCAGCCAGTGCCGTTCCTCTCGGGTGGTGAACTGCAGCGTGTGGCCATCGTGCTGTGTCTTGGTAAGCCAGCCGACATCTACCTTATCGACGAGCCGTCCGCGTACCTGGATTCGGAGCAGCGTATCTTGGCCGCCAAGGTCATCAAGCGCTTCATCCTGCACGCCAAGAAGACGGCGTTCATTGTGGAGCACGATTTCATCATGGCCACGTACCTGGCCGACCGCGTCGTGGTGTACGATGGCAAGCCGGGTATCGAGTGTACGGCGCACACGCCGCAAAACCTGCTCTCGGGCATGAACACGTTCCTCAAGCAGCTCGAGATCACGTTCCGACGAGACCCGACCAACTTCCGTCCACGTATCAACAAGTACATGTCGGTCAAGGACGTGGAGCAGAAGAGCACGGGCAACTACTTCTTCATGGACGATTAAGCGCATGGTCTGCAGCAGGGCGCGTGCGTGGCTCGTACAGAGCGGTCGCCATAGATTAAGCAAAGCGTAGACAGCAAGAGACAGAGAGAGTAGGCAGCAAGCACGACCACAACACACGTCATGCTTCGGAATGTATTTGGTTTGCAACAAAATGGCGTCGTACGTTCTCGTTTAGGGCTGAGGCCGCTGGCCCAGTTCCTGCCATTATCAAGAGCAGCTTCAGTTTCCACACAACAGCACAAACAAACTAGTGACCTACCTCCTTGATGCGTGCGAACTCGCGCAGCACCTTCTCCAACTGCTGCTCGTCCAGCTCCAGCATCACCTGCCAGCATGCCATGTCCAGTTAGTTGCTTTTGTGTTGATGTATCTCTTCATAGACAGCTCCTCACGTACCGGTTGTTCCACACCGCTCTCGTCTTTCACGTGGAGCTTCAGCGCCACGCTCGGCGTCTGCTGCGCCGCGAGCGTACTGCTCGCCAGCGTCACGCGCACCGAGTAGTCGAAATCGCGCAGCTCCAGCATCTTCACTTTGGCTTCTAAATTTCTGCCAAAGGGATCTATTCATGTGGTGCACACCAGCTTCTCACAGGATTCGTCCTGTGGTCCACATGATTATTTGTTTTAAACACATTGTTTTTCATGTGTTTTAAACACACTCGTTGCCCGTTTGCCTCTGTGGCGCTCCGCTCGTGCGGACCGTCGGAAGGAAGGAGCTCTTGGCAAAGCATCCAGCTCAAGCGGAATCCTCGCAAAGTCGTCAGTCATGTGGAAGCAGTCGCTCGAAGCCGTGGGCAAGAGCGTGCGCGCGCTCGGCCAGTCGCTCGACCGCGTCGGCGTCTCTCTCGAGGGAAAGCTCACCTACACCGAGCACCGTACGTTGCCTTTCTGCGCGTCTAACCTGCCCGTCGCCTTTCTCCTAGTCTAACGCATTATGATTCCTACTAGTGAACCCGTCGACGCGCTTCGTGGCGAATGTCGGCCGTGCGCCCGTCGCGCAGAGCGGCGCGTTCGTGGCGCCTAATGCCTCGGTGATCGGCGACGTCAAGATCGGCGCCGGCAGCTCCGTGTGGTACGGCGCGACCGTGCGCGGCGACGTCAACTACATCACGATCGGCGAGAACACCAACATCCAGGACCACGCCGTGGTCCACGTGGCCAAGATCCACCAGGACATCCCGACCAAGATCGGCAGCAACGTGACCATCGGCCCGTCGTCCATCATCCACGCCTGCACAATCCACGACAACTGCATCATCGGCACGGGCGCGCAGGTACTGGACGGTGCCGTGGTCGAGGCGCAGTCCATCGTCACGGCCGGCTCGATCGTGACCAAGGGCAAGAAGGTACCGTCGGGACAGCTCTGGTCGGGCGTGCCCGCGCGCTTCCTGCGCGACCTCACGATGGAGGAGATCGAGTTCATGAAGCAGTGCTCGCTCGAGTACGCCGAGCTCGCGCAGGTCCACGCCGCCGAGTGCGACAAGTCGTGGGAGCAGATCCAGGCCGACGAAGAGCGCATTCAGATCCTGGAGGAAGTGGGCGAGACGGGGCTGCCGCAGACCGTCACGGAGGAGAAGGACACGGGCCTGTTCTTCAAGTACTAGAGAGCTATCGACGGCGTCACGTCACGCTGCCGCGTTCTTTTTTCTTGAAACAAAATATAAGTTGGTAATCCTGTCGTCGGCTTCACTTTTGTTTGGCCTGGAGATTCTTAGTCGATTGGCGTAGCGATCCATTCGTTCGCCACGACTGCGCTCCTCTTGTCACAGTCACAAGTCCCCAACATCAAATTACAGACACGCCAAGGTGGCCCAGGAAAGATCGAGGCCTAGCAGCTCGAGAAGCTGGCGGTTGAGAGACCGCCAATGGACATGGGAGGCGTTCTCCAACCAGCCCTATCGTGATTTCGCGAGCCAGACGAACATTCGTTAGCGAACTTGGTACAGTTTTCCGGCCCTCGGCAACGATCCACGGCAGCCACTACACGGCACGCGACATCACGCGTTATGGTCACGCAAATCGAGTTTAGCTCGCTCCATCGTGCCATAAATGACAGGTGGCTTGTTACTTCGAGTTCGCCTCGTGTAGGAGCCCAGATTTTTGTCCGTCAGATCAACCTCAAGGCTCAAGCGACCAAGGGCGTTGCGTCAAATAATCGTAAACTACCTCTCACTCACGCAAGTTTTCAGTTACGGAGAGTGCATGACGCCCGCGTGGCTGAGTTTTTCGCCACTTGTTGTCCTTGATGCTTCTGCGATCGGCCTACATACTGTGAACCGGAATGTGGTGGACTATTGTTCGGCAGCTCTTTATGCACGTCCATCCAGATCTCGCATTCGCGATTGTCACGGCAAGAGCGACTCTCTTAGCTACCATCCATGCAAACCATCCAACTCAACGCACAAAATTTACCGTACAGCCACCGGAATGAAACGCAACCACGGCATTGAGGATTTTGGCGTCGGTGTAAGACAACGCCGTTGGGAGCGCCTTCGAGAAGACCCCAAAAGTTGGTCAAGACGGAAGCGCTCAAGCGGCAGCCACCAGCACGATTGCATTGGCCGCCCAGTGGGTACAAACTTCTCCGAATTGGTGTTCATTTGCGTCCGCCGAGATTGCGAGTGACAGATGAGCCGTAGGCTTTAGAGAACGGAGCTTCATCAAGCCCCTCGAGGTCTCGTGCTGCTTCTGTACGTCTTCTTCAGCGATGATTTCGTCATCCGTAGAATTGCATACGCAAGTGGACACCATGGCAAGGCACTATGAGTAGTGGAAGAGTACATGAAGTGTGAGATGCATCGGTTTTCAGTGCCACCTTTGTTTGCCCATCGTCTGCTGATCGTTTTCCTAAGTGGAAGCCGCGCGGATCATCAGTTCACGTCAATTTGCACTGTACTATGAAATTGAGAGCTGATAATAAGCAGTGCGGCTGCAGCTGAAGGCATTAATGCCGTTAATCACTGATGCCTTTGCTGAGAGAGCTATTCTGAAGAGACAGCAGACGTGCTCAAAGACTCCAGCGTGCATTTGTTCTCTCAGCGGTTAGCTGAGAGCTAAGAGCCCTACGAAGAACAGGCAAATTATGGGGAATGAAAGTCCGAATGTATGAAGGGTTTACAGTCAGCTCACCATATAGAAGCCTACTCTATTAGAGCCAAACTGATATAAGAGCACCAGGGTCGCCGTCCAAAAGAACCCCATACAAATACCAAGTATAAAAGTACCATTGGACAAGGTTTGAGCACACGAGCTCAAG
>JAADWY010000660.1:0-18439 GCA_023336355.1 Pythium dissotocum
CGATCATTTGCATGTGCGTTCTTTCTGTGAAGCCCTCTGGTACAATACGTTCGCTTCGTAAAACAGTAGTGGCTGAAATAGTCAATCGCTTTCTTCCTTACTCAGTACCCTATCCTTGTCCGACACTTCTTGCTTCCATCCATTGCAGTGTACAGTGTACACTAGACCCCATGAAACGTGCATGAACTGTCACGTTTCACGCGGTGACAGTACTTTATTCCGGGTGTGGAACCCGGAACAGTCAGTTTGAGAATGGTTTGAAGAGTGTGATCTTGTAGCGTCGATTGTTGCCTTGGACATGTCATCATTGATTGATACTACAGTGTGGCACTGTAGTGGGTAGCTCCTTGGAGATCCATCAATCATTACCGGTACACTACACAAGATCAAGCAATGGACAGCGAACATGATGCCACTGAAGTGTGACCCCTACTGATTTTTATAAGTAGGTGCACAGGGATTCACAAGCTGGATAAGCAACGCCAGGCCCACTTGCCACCGACTACGCATCCTCAACTACTTGGCACCAAACAAACACGAGAGGATTTGTCAGCACGTCCAGTCTATTGAGCCAGAGGCTCCAAGAGCTGTCGGCATTTCCAACTACCGGTACCAAGAAAAACGCTTGCTCAAGCAGATCCAAGGCAAGCTTGCTTGACGAACTACGAGCATTTCGCGACTCATCGAAGTGTAGACGATCGTAGACATTTGTACTGGACGGACCCGAGCAGTGTGATGAGCTCCATCTCCCCACCGGGACGCCGACTGCCAGCCACGAGGCGCCACACGAGACGGCAGTTCCAAACCACGAGGATGAACAGGCGACTGATGAGAAACGGGATCACAAACACTTGCATGTGATGTCCGAAAAGAGCGCACTCGGCCAGCACACGGTCTTCTAAGTTCCAGCCGCCTTCAGACAGGAGTTGCACGCCAAGCATAACGTGCACTCTCAGTAGAAACGCCGTCAAGACAGGAGCTCGTATCGGAGACCAACCCAGCATTTTCTTGGCAACTGGCGTGAGCGCGTCGTACGTGACCATGACGTAGAACCAAATCGTCACACACATCACCACGACGCCTTGCTCAAACGCCACTGTGCCAAGTGGCAAATGGATATCCCCGTGAGAATGTTCTGAAGCAGGAGGAAGAGGAAGTCGAACGAGGCGAAGAGGCGGCCAAGCAACTGAGTCTGATGGAGCGCGATAAACGGGCTGGCGGCACAGACACTGAGCGAGAGAGCAAGCACAGCGAGGTGAGCTGTTGTAGGCGTCGGTTGTAAGCCTGGCGGAGCCCGGCGAGCAAGCATTAATGCAGTCACAAGAGCTCCCATCGAAGACAGAGCCCAACACCAGCGTCCGCACCGAGTCTCGATGATTTGTGTGATCTTGTGGCCGCCAAGCACGCGAGTCGCGACGAAGAAAGTCGGGATTGGGGTGCATTCGAGCTGGAAGGTCGATAGCTTTGGTGGGACTACTGGTCCAGTCGAAACTGCAGTAGCCGTCGAAGATACCAGAGGCAATTGCTGCTGACTTGCAAGGCTTCCAGGTGGGAGCACCTGAAGGTTCTCGTGTGTCGTAGTTGCGGCAAATTTGAGACGACATCGACACGTTACACACTGGATGTACGCGCTGTCGGTGTGGCGATAGGCGTATCGCTTCCGGTACGCGAGCCGTGCCATGAGCAGTGCGATGGTCGTCATGGCGTTGACAAGCAGTTCATTGAGCCTCAAGACGTGGCCACGAGGTGCCTTCCACAGAGTTGGATTGTGCAGCTCGATGACGTCCATAGCAATCCCAATGGAACAGGATCCTAGTGTCACACAGCTGAGCAGCGCCGCTGGAGTGATGTGCTGAAGCCGCTGGGCATTCGCGTCTGCCATCTTTGCATTTTCGAGTTCTATGAGACTCATGAAGCACACGATGACTCGCGAGTCTTGGTATCCGATGAAGAGCGACACCACCCACGTCACGTTCACAGCCAAGAAGAACCAGAACTCGAATGATTTCGCGAGCTGCCGCACGAACTCGTACCGGAGAGCTAAAGACACGGACGAGACCGACGGAAACTGCATCAAGAAGGAGAACGCCAGCCATCAGTACCCACTCCATTGCGCTGGCACGATCATCGCGTACATTCGATAGATGATACCGATAAAGTAGAGGAAGATACACGGTGACGCGTATTTGCGCATGAAGTTGATATGGCGCCTCGTCCCTTTCTCGCCGAGCAAAGACACACCGACCGTACGAGCCGCATTGATCACCGGTAGACCTTCTGCGCATACGAGCATGTAGACAACCGCATTGGTGAGCCAGCGTTGGATTGACAAAGTCGTGAACCCAAAAATAAACGGGGAGTTGTGACCTTGAAACAGTGCGGTGGGCGGATGCGTGGAACAGGAAGAGTCCCGCGTTCTCCAATGTGGAACACGCACGATTCATTGTACCATGCTCTTTGGTTTTCTTGAGTGATACTTATCAGGCGTTAGATGGTGCAGCTTTGTTGTCTCACAGCGTACGCCAGCAGTTCCTTGTCACCAGATCGTTCCGCTCTGGCCACGAAATCGCGAGGAAACGGGATGTTCATGGACTCGTGGAGATACCGAACGACTCGCAAGTTGCCTGGCTTGAGCACTTTGTACATGATCCAGTCGGGCGCCTTCATACCTCGCTTCTCATGCAGGAACTGGACCATCTCCACATGGCCATTAGCTGCAGCGTCCACAATCGCTTGCTTCTTGCAGCCTTCCGTGCGGTTTTCGTGGAGAAACTGAACGACCTTTAACTCGCCGTTAGCTGCGGCTTCAGTCATGGCCTTGATAGTGCAGCCTTCCGTGCGGTGCTCGTGGAGGTACTGGACGACGTCTAGATATCCGTAAGCAGCAGCAATGTCCATGGCGTCGACCGTACAGCCTTCTGTGCGGTGCTCGTGGAGGTACTTGATGATCTCCATGCTGCCCTTGTTTGCAGCCAAATCGATGGCATCGACTGTACAACCTTCAGTCCGGTTCTCATGCAAGAACTGAACCACGTCGAGATGGCCAGTCCACGCAGCGATGTCCATCGCTCTAGTCGTGCAGCCTTCTGTGCGGCGCTCATGGAGGAATCGAACGACGTGGAGGTGGCCATGTCCCGCCGCAGAGTCCATCGCAGTGGATGTGCAGCCTTCGGTGCGATTCTCGTGGAGATACTGGACAATGGGAAGACAGCCTATGGAGGCCGCGTAGTTCACAGCTCGAGTCGTACAGCCTTCCGTTCGCTGCTCATGGAGAAACTTCACGACGTCCAAGTGGCCTTCTTCAGCTGCGTAGTCCATCGCGTCACTTGAGCATCCCTCTGGCGAGTGCTCGTGGAGGTAGTGGATCACATCCCACTGGGCGTAGCGCAGTGCCTCGTCCATCACATCGTACGTGAGTGCCTCAGGAAACGTCGCGATCAGCTCTTGGAGCAGCCGTAAATTGCCGTTGCCAGCCGCAGCAGCGAGACACTGAGAGGTCTTCACGCCGCATGCGTCGGGTCGGTTGGCCATGAGCCATCGTGCAATGTCGTCGTGCTTTTCGCTGATAGCTTCAAGGAGAACTGCGCCTTCCCAGGGATCTTGATCTGCTGCGGCGTGCAGCCACTGCAATACATCCAGCCGTCCGAGTGAGGCCGCGTACTCAGGCAAAGCCGACAGGTTGATGTCCTTGTCGTCCACGAAGAACGGCCACTGTCGCAGGTGGGTATGATGAACCAGTTGCACGTCGGCCAGGCCGCCGAATCTCATCACACTCGCCCAGACACGACCGAAGGAGTGGGTCCACTCGATGCTGTCTAGTGGCTGCCCATTGGCATCGAAGATCTTGATCAGCTCATGGATACGTAGTGGGAACCCGCGCTGGAACTGCGTGATGAGAGAGAGAAGCGTGCGGCTCGTGAGCACTGCAGCGGCGGCCGCCGAGACAGGCGGCTCCGTGTTGTCCATGCTAAAAATGTTATGCGAGGTGAGCTGGTGAGCCGCCCATTCACAGGCAGGACCCACACTCACACGAGCTCTTCAAACGTGGGCTAAGTTACTGACCCTCACTCACAAATCACCCAGTCTGTGAAGTAACAACAACCAATTGATGTTACTGCAGAGACCGGTTCAAGGCACAAATGGATACATCTGCGACGTGTGACGAAGCCTTTAATTCGCATGTGACTTGCTAGCGGGGTTCGTTAGCCGATTCCTGATATACGCCGCCAACTCTTCACTTGCAGGGTGCCTCGTGACGGCTGTCGGCAAAGCGTCTACTAGGAGCGGCATGTTCATGGATTCGTGGAGATACCGAACCACCGCCACGTTGCCCGTCGCGAGTACTTTGTGCATCACCCAGTCTTCAGCCTTCATCCCACACTGCTGGTGCAGATACTGAACGATCTCCAAATGTCCGTTCCCTGCTGCATCCGACAGCGCTCTGTGCGTGCAGTCTTCGTTGCGGTTCTCTAGTAGAAAACGGATGATGTCGAGATGGTTCCGTCGGGCAGCTTCGAGCGTAGCCTTGGTCGTGCAGCCTTCCGAGCGATGCCTGTGGAGATACTGGACGACTTCCAGGTGCCCATTAGCTGCAGCAGAATCCATAGCCTTGGTGGTACAGCCTTCCAGTCGGAAGGCGTCGAGGTATTTGACGATCTCCACGTGGCCGTTTGCCGCAGCTTCATCCACCGCAGCAGTCGTCAAACCTTCGCATCTGTTCACGTGGAGGAACTTGACGACATGCAGATGGCCATGGGCTGCGGCTAAGTCCATCGCACGAGTTGGGCAGCCTTCTCCGCGGTTCTCGTCTCGGAATTGAACGACGTCGAGGTGTCCGCGGGTCGCTGCTTCATCCATACCGCTCCACAGTCCGAACAGCCTCGTCGCTAGCGTTGAAACCCTTGGTGAGCTCATGCAGACCAAGGGGGACGCCGCACTGGAACTGCGTGATGGAAGAGAGCAGTGCTTGGTTGGTCAGCACTGCGATATACGGAAGAAGGCGGCTTGGTGGCTATGGTGAGTGATGTCTGATGTCCGCACGATTGAGAATGCGGACGAGTGGTTGGATCGAGTGGGTTGATCAGGAAGTTCCCTGGGTGGGAAGAAGGAGAAGAAGGAGATGGACGCAAATTCACTAAGGGAGTACATTGACCAGTGAACTCGTATGATTGCTACCGTTCGTGCTTGAGTTGGCTGTGCTGCTAGTACACGATGATGTTGCGGCGGCCGCCCGTGGAGGCAATGCCCCACGTCTCGTGGTTCGAGTCGATGAGACTCACGGTCGCATGCACCGCATATGTGCCCTTCAGCTTGAGCAGCTCGGTGGAAACGTGCACGGGCACCTCCACTGGGAGGTACAACCAGCCACCACTTTCAAGTGGGGTTTCCGTCGGCAATTGCACGGTTGTTTCTTGCACGTCTTGGTCTTTGACAGCGACGCCAGCCTCAGCCTTCTCGCACACCAGTGTGATCTTGACTGTGAGGGCTCTGGCAGCATTGCGAATCGCGCTTGATGTTGGGAAGACGATGGTACCGTGAAGAGAGCTCGTAAAGTCGGTTCCGTGCGCGACACCAAGTTGAGATCGAGGTCGTGGCTTGGACGAGTACGAAGTCGCTTCGGCGTGGGTGAGGAACTGCACGTTGCAACGGATAGCGTTGTCTGGACGCGACTGCGATCGGAAGAATAGACGAGGCACCAGTGACGGAAGCGTGCACACGCTCTGGAGAAGCTGATTGAACACGGTCGCTCCGACAAGCGGACGCCGCGCTGGATCCACAGACGAAAGCCGGTCTGCCTTGTTGCTGACATCCGCTGCCAATGCTGAGAGTACAGCAACGTGCCGCGCAATCGACGAGCTCGGGTTCGTCGATGGTAGAATCTCCACAACGCGCACGTTCTTGGTCGCCTCCCCGGTCAAAAACTTCAGCGTGGCGATTGCAAGCAGCGCACTTAAGTGGGCATGAGACGCGAGTACGTCGAGATCCAGAGTCGTCGCCGATAGCATCTTGGAGCGGATCGCCACAAACTCGGCCGCGTTGTGAGCAAAGGCATCACTCAAGCGACGCTCACGCTCGCCTCCCTGGCGTTTGGTATAAGCGATCTCTCCTGCGTATTGCTGGGCACGAAGCATGAGATCCATCCACTGGATTCGAGCTTGGATGAAGCAAACTTGGAAGTCGAAGCCGTACTTGGGTGAGACGACTGCCTCCAGCAACACCTTCGCGTTGATCAGTTGGTGGTGAGCGTTCATCGTGACACTTCGTGAAGACTGGAGCATGTCTTCTGCTTTGTTGATAGCAACGAGAGCTTGCAACCAGCTTCCGAAGCACTCATTCTCTACGTCCTCGGCAACTGACTCGAATAGACGCACAGCGACCGACGGCACGCCTCGACACATCGCCACTCGAGCAACTTCGTAGCGACTGCTGGACGAGGACTCGGTCAATCGAAGACACCGCGCTGTCGAATCCACGCAGCTCTCACCGTTAATCGAGTTGATGACACAGACTGCGATGGCTTGCTTCGTCTTCTCGTCGAGCACCGCAGTGATATCTTCCGAGAACAGCTCAGACGCACTGTTCACAACGTCGATCGTGCTATGGTGGACCACACGAGACAGCGATAGCCAGAGTTCTGCCTCCATTCCCGTGAGCTTCTTGCGGCGTGCGATTTGCAGTAGTTGGACATGACACTCGACGACGGTATCACCGATCTGCTTGCCAAATTCGTTCGTCAAAGCCTTGAGACTCTCGAGCGCCGTGTGCCACACCGTGTGTCTGCGAACGAAATGCGCAGGCGCGAGGTACTGGGTCACTTCCTGGAGATACTGGAGATGTTCAGGATCTTCACCGCGCGTCAATTCCCACTTGGCGCAGTTGGCGATAAACTTCACATACAACGGCTTGCACTGCGCGTTGTTGGAAACGAATCCGCGAGCAGCGTTGACCACTTCGACTGGTGCGTCAGTATTTGTCTCGCTGAAACGATTTGCCGCAGCCAACGCATTGGCCTTCGCTGCAAGCGGAGAAGTCGACTGAAGTTGCTGCAAGATGGCACCGAAGAAGCTTGACTGCGTCGAGACGTCGTCGATCTTCACATCTTCGATCGTAGTCCACACGTTGCTCACGACCAATGACCGAGGATCGTTCGCAACGACGTACTGAACCAGTTGCAAGTGTCGAGGAAGAAGAGTATCTGGGAAATTGACGGCGATCTGCCCTGCGGCTTGAAGACAAAGCAACGCGTGATCATCGCCGACTTGCTCATGGAAGAGCGAGGCGCAAAGGTTCCAAGCCTGCATCAGCCAAATAGTCAGCACAGTAGAGTTACACCCAACCACGTCATCCATCCAACAACTCACTTGATCAGCAGCGTTCACGTCATTGTCTTCAATGGCAAACGGCACGAGCGTCACGAGCGTCGCACTGTTCTCCTCCGTCACACGCTTCCACACTGCCTGGCGAAGCACGCGACTGTACGGCAGCACAGCCTTCACAGCGTGAACAGCAGCGACTTGTTCATCGTGATCCAATGCTGCTAGTGACTTGAGCAAACTAGTATACACACAAGGAATGTTAGAAACCGTAGCTCTACGCCAGCAGATCATGTGGGAGTGCTCACCTCGCGCGCACGTTCGCATCGTTCGCCACCAGCGACGGCATGGTCTCCACCAGTCGCAACGCCCAGACACGCGAGCTCTTCGTGGAAGTGTCCACGCTGCTTTCTGTGGACTCCTGAGCCAGAAGCCCATTAACGGAGACCAAGATCTTGGCTGCGTCCACCACACGCGCGACGTGTGCGCGCGAGCCACTCAACACATCCAGGATCGCCGTACGCACTAGATCGTTCTCACTACAGACAACATAAACACAAAGTATCATACTGTCAGAAGGTATATACGCCCTCAGTGTAGTCCATCCTCACGTACTTGGCGACAAAGTGGTCGAGGAGCTTGACGACGACGGTGGTCAGGAAGTCGGGCCACGCGAACGACTCGGGCGTCATCAGGCGCGCGTAGAACGAGAAGCACTCGGCCAGCGACGCAGCCTGCGATACGCTCACGAGTCCACACGCAGGAGACGCCGCCGCTGAAGCGCCAGTGAGCTGCTTCCGCTGCGTGGCGATGGACTTGACCTGCGCTTCGAGCTGCGCGAACTCGCGCAAATGGAGGTCTGTGGGCACGCTCTCTGCGCGAGGCGCGTGGAACAGAAGCGCTAGCTGGTCATGCGAGGCCTTGGCTGTGCTCTCGGCCGCCGCATTGCCGTGGAAGACGCGGAAATGCGCGTGCGGCACCACGAATCCGTCCAGCATTTTCGCGAGCTGCTCGGTTGTTCATTACGCGAACCGCTTCTCCCTCCCACACTCGATCAAAACCTACCCTACTTTGAACATATATCATTTATCAGAGTATTTGGAATCATATATGTACGCGAAATAGCCATTTTCCTGCTCTGAGCATGTGTTATGACAGGTTTTTGTACCGTATTTTGCAAAACATATCAATTCTATACCATATACTGAACAATATGTAGACGATCCTGTCACCATCTGGGATGTGTGTGTTCATTAGCGTTGCGTCCATGACCATCACTCTGTCGGACCTCTTCATCTTGGGAAGGGCTGCGAACTGCGACCACTCGCCCATTCTCCATTTCTTCAGTTGCTTCCATCATGGCAGCGACCGGAAGAAGCGCGCGCAGTGGCGGCGGCGAGCAGCAGCGTCTGGCGCCTGAGTACCAGGCCAAGTACGCGACCTTTGGCCTCGGATCTCCTCGCGGAAGCGGCTTCGACGGCAGCGACGTGCACCCGCAGGACGGCGCGTCGTGGCTCTCACGCACGCTGCTGGCGTGGGTCACGCCAATCATGACGCTAGGCCACGCCAAGCAGCTTGGCGCTGACGACCTGTGGCCGCTGCGGCGTCAGCACCAGGCCGAGTTCAACGCCACCAAGTTTGCGCGTGAATTCGACCAGAACCGGTCGATTATGAAGTCGTTTTTCCAGTCGTTTGGCTGGCGCTTTGCCCTCACGGGCGTCGGGTTCCTGATCTCGATGCTGTGCAACCTTGTTGGGCCGATGGTGCTCAAGCAGGTCGTCGGTGCGTTGACCAGTCAGGACTTTGCGTTGGACTCGGTCACGCGGTGGGTGCTGCTGCTGTTTGGGTCGCAAGTCTTGCAGGCGATGGTCGACAATGTGGCGAATTTCGAGTCGGAGATCATCGCGATCCAATTCGTGGGCGCGCTCAAGTCACTGCTGTACAACAAGACACTGAAGCTGGACGCCGAGGCGCGCAAGAAGAAGTCGACGGGCGAGATCACCAACATGTTCACAGCGGACAGCGACTCGATCCTACAGGCCGCGTACTTGGTGCACCAGGCGTGGCTCATCCCTCTCCAGATCATCGTCGTGAGCTACCTGCTGTACGATGTGCTAGGCGTCGCTGCGTTTGCTGGCATTGGCGTCATCATGGTGTTGTTGATCCTGAACAACCGCGTGTCTAGTCGCATGTTCCGCCTGCAGCGCGTGTATCGTTCCAGCAAAGACAAGCGCATGAAGCGCGTGACGGAAGTGTTCAAGGCTATCAACATCGTCAAGCTCAACGCGTGGGAAGACAACTTCATGGAACGCATCGAAGAGACCCGCAAGATCGAGACGACCAACCTGTTCCGCGTGCGGCTCAACGCGTCTATCAGTATCATGCTGCTGTGGGGTATGCCGGCTTTCATCAGTATTGCGTCGTTTGGTGTTTACGCTGTCGTCCTGAAGCAAGAGCTGTCTCCGGCGATCGTGTTCACGAGCGTCTCGCTGTTCTCACTGATCCAAGGACCGCTGCGCCAGATCACGAACATCATCATCAGCTTGATTCAGTCAAGAGTCGCACTGGAGCGAGTGTCCAAGTTCTTGGACATGGCGGAGATCAACCCGCACAACGTCCAGACGATTGACAGTGACGTAGCAGACAAGTACATCGTCAAGAACGTGATCATCTCGATCGAAAACGGGTCCTTTGGATGGAATGCGGACTCGACGCTGCTGAAGAACCTCAACTGGGACGTCAAGGCGGGCGAGTTCCACGTGATCCACGGCACAGTCGGCAGTGGCAAGTCGTCCCTGTGCGCAGTGCTTCTGGGAGACATGGTCAACCACAGCGGCTCTGTCTACGTGGGTGGCACTGTGGCCTACTGCTCACAGCAGCCGTGGATCCAGCACATGACTGTTCGTGATAATATCCTGTTCGGGCTACCATTCGACCGCAAGAAGTATGACAAGATCATCGACGCGTGTGCGCTTGTATCAGACTTGAAGTCGCTTCCTGCTGGTGATCTCACCGAGATCGGTGAACGTGGCATCAACTTGTCAGGTGGCCAGAAGTCCCGCGTCGCCTTGGCTCGTGCGTGCTACAGCGACGCTAGCATCTACCTTCTCGACTCGCCGCTGTCGGCTGTGGACGCGATCGTGCAGAACGAGATCTTCCAGAAGTGTCTGCTGGGCTTGCTTCGTGACAAGACCATCATCTTGGTGACCCACAACCCAGAGATCATCGCGTCGGAGCATATCACCCACGCGCTGACGATCAACCCAAACGGCAACTTGGTTGAGACTCACCAGGTCCAGGACCGTCCGACATACGAGCCCATTGTGTCGCCTTTGGCGTCTCGTGCGTACGTGAGACCGACTTTCGCCGTGGCGAACGAGGACTCACCTGGTGAGAGCACAGTCTCAAATGGCGAGGATGAGAATGCCGCTGAGCAGGCCGAAGAAGTACCGATGGTATCCCCGTTTCGACGTGATCGTGTGAAGTCTTTCAACGCAGGCACAGAAGAAGACGCTGCCTCTGACAAGACCCGGTTAGAGGCCGGTCGCCTGGTCAAAGACGAGTTGCGCACTGACGGCCGCGTCCAGAACCGCGTCTTCTCCGCCTACTACCGCGCGCTTGGCGGCTTCCCCATCATCGCGCTCATTATTCTACCGCAAGTTCTCGGTCAGGCACTCCAAGTTTCTGGTGATTTCTGGCTTGGAAGTTGGTCCAGCGACTCGCTGTCAGGTAGTACGATCACGACTGAGACGCGTCTGCAGGTGTTCTCTCTTATCGGCGTCGCTGGTGCCCTCATGGTGCTTGCACGGATGATCGTGATCGCGATTTTCGGTGTGCGGGCTGCTCGCCGTCTCTTTGACAAGATGACCTACGCGCTCATGCATGCGCCGATGCGTTTCTTCGACGCAAACCCAATCGGCCGCATTCTCACACGTTACGGCGGCGACGTCTCGGCGGTCGATGCAATGCTACCGTTCCTCTTCGCTAGAAGTATTTCGTCCCTGCTCGGTGTCACGACGAGTACAATGACGGCTGCTATCGTGATCCAGTGGAAGGGTTTGCTGTTGATCCCCGTTGCGATCCTGTACTTCCACATCGGCGCCTTTTACATTCGTCCAGCACGAGAGCTCCAGCGATTGACGCGAACAACTCAGGCCCCAGTACTGAACCATCTTTCCGAGTCTGTCGATGGTGGTACCGTCGTGAGAGCTTTCGGCAACCAGCACGTTGAGCGGTTCCGCCAAACCAACTATGGACGCCTGGACGAGGCCAACAAAGTGCGCTTTGCCCAGCTTGGTGTCTCCCAGTGGTTCTCGCTACGCATTCAACTGGTTGGCACGCTGCTCGTGATGGTCGTGACGTCATCTCTCATCATGCTACGCGACCAGCTCGCGGCCGCAGTCATCGGCTTGGCGTTTTCGTACGCATTGAAAGTCTCCAATAACTTGGAAATGATCGTGCAGCTCGTCTCACGTGTGGAAACGGCGATGGTGAGTCCAGAACGAATGCAAGAATACATCGACATCCCACAGGAAGCTGCAGCTCGTCTACCAATCGCTGATCCTCCACCGCTCTCACGATGGCCAGCGAACGGATCCGTTCACTTTGACCGCGTCAGTTTCCGATACAAAGAAGACGATCGACTGGTGCTCAAGGACATCTCACTGGACATTGAAAGTGGTCAGAAGATCGGTATCGTCGGTCGCACGGGTGCTGGTAAGTCGAGTTTGACCATGGCGCTGTTCCGTATCAACGAGCTCGCGTCAGGGGCCATCATCATCGACGGCATCAACATCAGCAGCATCGGCTTGAAGACGCTTCGTGAGAAGCTCTCGATTATCCCTCAGAACCCCGTGCTCTTCAAGGGACCACTGCGTGCATACCTCGACCCGTTCGACGAGTTCTCCGACGACGAGTTGTGGCGATCGATCAGTCGAGTCGGACTGGTGGACCGCATCAGCAACGATGAGAGGAAGCTGGACTGCCCAGTCGAAGAGAACGGCGAGAACTTCAGCGTCGGTGAGCGTCAGATGCTGTGTATGGCGCGTGCGCTGCTGCGGCAGTCGCGCATCGTGATCTTCGACGAGGCCACGGCTGCCATCGACCACGAGACGGACCAGAAGCTGCAGCGTGTGATCCGCGAGGCGTTTGCCGAGTCGACGGTGCTGACGATCGCGCATCGTCTGGACACGATCCTAGACTCGGACCGCATCTTGGTGCTGGACAACGGCGGGGTGGTGGAGTACGCGACGCCAGCGGCGTTGGTGAAGAAGGGGTCGGGGCACTTCTTTGAGCTGATGCAGGAGGGCGGCTACTTGGACAAGTTCACTGCTGCACGTGACGGTAACTAGTTGTCGATCTGAAGAGAATAGATCAAGTCTTGTTGTTGAATGCGCGATGTAGTCATACGAAGCGTGGTTAGGCCGATTATGTCGCAGCAATCGGTGGTAGTTCCGCAGCCACATTGGCGGATCTGTGCATTCTGCTGACTGCCTTCTCATTCCGTTTGTTGCCTTTCTCGGACACACAAGTGCATCTCTTTTCAGAATGATTGTGCAACTGCAACTGAAACTCAGTCAATTCGACCTTCACTCACCAGTGCCATCCATTTGACCTCTTAACCTCTTTGAGCCGGTCTCCGAATGGGTGGGGGAACGAACGACTGGCTCACCACGAACCAAAGTGTGGCAGCCCTGATAAGTTCCCTCCATATCATGCGCATGAGGCTCTTGGGTGTCAAGCGTTTGGCAACGACTATCCACATGAAGTCCCTGAAAGGAGCAACTCCTTAGCCTGCAGGCCAGCCAGCTTTGCGGCCATTCACACCGCACTCACACTCGTGTGGGCAGGTTGTGGCTGTTACCTTCTCATTCTCGAATTGACTGCACCATTGTAATGATCGTGGTGGGGGGCCTCGTCATCATAGTAAATCACATTTCTCCTATTACGAAAATGCAGCTCTTACCGAGCGATGTCTCTCCGCTCACGACTCTATCCGAGGACGTTGGCGCCTCCGGACCTACTGTCCACTTCCACACAGCTTCGCAGCAGTGGGTCCCCGCTCGACGCCGCCCACCCGAACGTCCTCCAGTCGTCCAACGCAGCCGCCCACCGACGTCCACCGCAGTATCCGACAAGTTCCACCTGCCGTGTCCGCCGATCTTCGTCTTCCTTGGCCGTCACGGCCAACACGCAGACCAGTCTTCACCGTTCTTCTTCTTCTCCCTCCACGCCGCCAGGCTCGGCTCTCCTTGACTCGGCAGATCCACGACTCTGCTCGACGCCGCAAGTTCTCAACTGCCTGCCTCACACCGCAGGTTCACGACCTCTTTCTGGCGCAAGCCCAGCGCGGACTCGGCGCCTCCTTGTTTAGCTTCCTTGGCCTTGGATTGGCTGGGCTGGGACCTCATCACCCCGCCCGACGCCGAATCCCCTTCACAATGGATATACCACACCCGGGTACACCACGTCTGGGTACACTGCATCCGTGTACCACACGGATATCACTCCATTGTCACGTGCAAGAATACCCAATACGGGACCGTGTCCATCCAAGACGAAGACGGCACCCCAGCTTCGGCCGATGATCATCCGTCGACTTCTGCCTCGCTGGGCTCGCGGCTGTTCCTGTCATGGGTATCTCCGTTGATGGCCCTCAGCCAGAAGAAGCAACTCGATGCCAGTGATGTATGGCCGCTCATGCCGAGCTTCAAGGCGGTGGCCGTCTTGGCCACGTTCCACCAGAGCTTCGCACGATCGCGTTCCATCCCCAGGGCGTTCCTGCACACGTTCGGACCCAGCTTCGTGCTCACGGGTGTCGCAATGTTCCTGGGTCTGCTTGGCTCGCTTGCTGCTCCCATTGTACTCCAGCACGTCGTCACGGACCTCACGGAGTCGCTTGCATTCTCTGTCGACAACGCACTCGCGTGGATCAGCGTACTCTTCGTCGGTGAAGCGCTGATGGTGTTAATGGACAACTACGCGGCGTTCACAATGGCGAACATCGGTATCCGCTTCAGCGCGGCACTCAAGGCACTGTTGTACGCCATGACGCTCAAGCTCAGTGCCCAGGCACGGATGCAGAAGTCCACAGGCGAGATCTCCAACTTGTTCACGTCCGACTGCAGCTCCGTCTTGAACACGTCGAACTTTATCCACGAGGCGTGGCTCATCCCACTCAAGATGGCTATTGTCAGCTACATGCTGTACACTGTGCTAGGTGTCGCAGCGTTTGCAGGCATCTCTATGATCATTGTGATCTTGGTGATCAACAACGTGCTCTCCAAGCGGATGATGAAGCACATGCGCGCCTACCGCACCTCTGGGCCTGGTCAAAATACTAAAATATCAATACGTAGGGTATTATATTTACGGAATAACTTATTATTGGGTTTCTGGCATCCCCGTAAAATGCACAATTGCCCCCAATACTACTGTATTTCTTTCTCAACATGGCGTTTGGAGTAATTGACCCAATTTCAGTCAGATTTTACCAAAACGCAGTCAAAGATTGGTCTAGTTGTCGTGGCGAACCTGTCTGCAAAATTGTATTTCAGTCCTGAAGAGCCAGACAATGATGTCCAGTGATTTCATAGATGAGGGTACAGATGAAGGTATTCTATTACATCACCTCACATACTCGAGGAAACGCCATATTGTCTGATCTTGATACGACGACTTATCCAATAACTTACGGTACTACTGGAATAATTATTATTGTAGGAGGCCATATATCAATGATTACTACGGACATCCAGTGACCCTCAATACCACTGAACATTGTATTGACCATGCCCTGCCGCACCAGCAAAGACGCGCGGATGAAGCGAGTGACCGAGGCCTTCAAGGCCATCAGCATCGTCAAGTTCAATGCATGGGAGGACAAAATGATGGAGCGTATCACTGAGACGCGCGCCGTCGAGCTTCGCGATCTTTGGGACTACAGACTGGGCATCACTGCGAGTATCGTGCTCATGTGGGGTATGCCCGTGTTCATCAGCATGGTCTCCTTTGGCACGTACGCGGTGTTGCTTGGTCGTGAGCTCACGTCTGTCATCGTGTTCACGAGTCTCACGCTGTTTGCCATGCTCCAAGACCCACTTCGTATGATCGCAGACATCTTGTCGACGATCATCCAGGCAACGGTGGGGCTTGAACGGATCTCCGCGTCCCTCGCGATGGACGAAGTGGAAGGCTTCAACGCAGTGGACATCGACGACTCGCATGCCGACCAGTACATCGAGAAGAAGGTCATCGTCTCGATTGAGAACGCGACCTTCGGCTGGGACAATGAGAACGTCGTGCTGCGCAACGTGAACCTCCAAGTGCGCTCTGGCGACTTCTACGTCGTTCACGGCACCGTGGGCTGTGACAAGTCATCGCTGTGCTCGGCGTTACTCGGTGAGATGGTCAAGCAGAGCGGATCCGTCTACGTGGGTGGCAGCATCGCGTACTGTTCGCAGCAGCCGTGGATCCAAAACATGACCGTGCGTGACAACATCATTTTTCGTACGCCCTTCAGTCACGTGGGGACAAGCAGTGCGGAGCATGTTGAGCGTCTAGCGACGCCAGGCTCGTACGAGTGTGTGAGCTCGTACTGCCCCTTGATGATGAGACGGGGGAAGTGCTCGTGGTGGCGTGGTCGCCTACTTGTCCATACGAGCTGTCAGGTTGAGGACGCTGGTTGATGGCTGGCGGATGTAGCGCTAGTACGCGTCCGACGCCCAACGCCAGTGGATCTTGATCGTGTCTACGGACTCACCAGCTTCATGTAGTGCCGAGGCTCCGCCGACTCGCAGGGAATGAGTCGAGATTGGAGCTGGGTCGACCTTGAGCTGAGATGCTGCCCATCGAAGTGTGCGCGTCATCGTACGAGCTGACAACACGGCGCTGCTGTTGATCGAGCAGAGTGGAATCGGGCGTTGGTGTGCAATTGTCGCTGCGTTCTGTGGAAGAAGAAGGGCTCCGAACACTGGGCACACTGGCGGCCGCGATCCTTTCAGAAGCTCTCGAGTCGTCGATTTCCCTTGTTGGTCGGTCTTGCTTCCTCTGAGTGTTACGCGTACAGTCGCAGCGCGTGTGTAGCTAGACGTTGAGTTGCCGGACGCGTCGAGGACTTCGACGTCGGTGGTGAGCAAACAGTACGCGTGTTGGCGACCGCTCGTGGACAAAAATTCCGCGCCTCTCAGACAAAAGAACAAGCCCAACACCGCAGCCCCACAAATGACGCGGTGGAGGGCGAGTGTGAGGTTGAGGGCGTCGTGGATCTTGTGCAGCATGGCGACTGTGACGGCTCCTCGTTGTCGTGGCGCTGGGCTGAGACGCTGCATGCCGGTAAATGCGAGCTCGTGCTGTGGAAGGATTCGTGGACGGACACCGGTGACGAGCTGATGACACCAGCCAACATGGCTGACCTTGGCTCGAATGGTCTCAAATCGAAGATGCGTTGAACCGTTGCCCGAGCTCCAGCAGCAAACTGCAAACGCAGTGAGCTGTAAGGATTGACTGGTACTGTCGTCGGCAGAGATCCACTTGGCGAACCCGTATCTCACGCAGAACGCGGTCCATTGGCGCCACGTACTGAGGTACTGGCGGCGCGAGGTGTCGGCGAGCGAACGCCAATGCAGTTCTGCGATCTTGGTTTGTAGATCTTCCGGTATGGTGATGGCACGGCCTGTTCGGACCAAGACATCATATCGTTAGTCCACAGAGTTAGTGAATGACCGGACCATGCGCGGGAGCCTCTGTCCGCCATGATGTTCGATGCGCCGGAGAGATGAGCCGTGGAGATGTGTAGCTGGAAGTCGACTTCGGCGCACGACACGAATCGTACAAGTTCTTGGCCGTAGGCGTTGGCACTCCGGTGGCGACGGATCCATGCGACGGCGAAGGCGTTGTCGATCCAGCACCGCACGTGGATTGGCTCCGTGTTGGCCAGTCGTTTCCACTGAGGACCCCATACTGCTGCCGCGAATGCGACACTCAGAGCCTCACGCACGTTGATGCTGAAGTGGTGATTTGAATCGGTCTGACGGGCAATATTGTCTTCTTCTTCACTGTCGAACCGTACACACAGGTACTCGCGTGCTGCGGGATAGAGAACACACAGACCCAGGTCACTGGCGTCCATGAAGAAATGGACGATGGGCTCCAGAGTCTCTGCGATGATGCTAGTTGGAACTGCATTCATGGAGCCGGCTTGAAGAAGCGTCGTGACCCACATGAGGTCTTGTTGCACGTCACACGGAAGCTGTAGAGAGCCGTGAGCTGGCGCGTGGCGCCACAAGACATGCAACCGCTGAAGGAACGCCCGAGTGGACCGAGCGCAGACACTGACGTGGCGTAGTGAGCCTAGGAGTTTGGCGAGCTGGAGCTTGCTGACTCGCTTAGCCGTGATCGCCTCGTTGATACGAGACTCGGCCTTGGCGAGCTTCTCTGGTGGCATTGACACGTGACGTTTGGCGGTATCCCAGAGGAGCCGAGCGCCTGGAGACGAGTCTCCCAGCCCGAGAACTTTTTGTCGATGATGGCTCTTGGTCCAAGAACAGCGAGCATTGCGAGTCGAAGGGCTGTATGCGCGAGGGACAGTCGATTGCCCGTGTTGACTTCCAACAGCACGTGGTCATCAACCCACACGTACGAGAAGAATGACTCGTTGTCGGACTCTGCTCGATCGAGAGAAGCCGGGCTTTCGCGAGCCACGAGATACGCTATCGCCCCACTAAAGACGCCGTAGTGCGCTGGTGAGCCAGTCCACCCGAAAGGAAGAGCGAGATCCACGATCGTTCGGTCCGCCGCCGACCCTGCGAAGTGTTGAGCGAGCGAAGCAGCGACGGGGATGTGGCGGAACGCGCCCTTCACGTCGCCTTTCATCATTCGTCGCTCGCCTCCTGGATATCGGGTAGCCAGAGCCTCGATGCGTTCTGCCAGTCGCCGCACCGGCTCGAACTTGAGATCTGGAATATCGTCCTGTGAAGACTGGGCGTTTACCGAGTGTGGCGCCGGATGGGACAGGTCGTGTATGAGACGGCCTTCGTCACGCGGGTCGACGTCTTTCTTAGGAACGATACGAAACGGGCTGAAGCGAAGTCGCTTCCACGGGAGCACAACCGCCGTGTCGAGCACAA
>JAADWY010000661.1:0-18375 GCA_023336355.1 Pythium dissotocum
GTGTGTGTGTGTGTGTGAGCAGTCCGCTGCTTGCTTCAGCGTTGGCCCGATCACTCATCAAGATGACCTTGCGGACGTGATCGGCGTCGCACGCTCATGCGTGCGTCGCGACTGTGCCGTTCCTTGAAGTGTGGTACAGTGGCACACTGCCGGCGACCACAGCCGACCGAATCTATCTGCATTTTGGCATGACGCGTCCTGAGTTGGATTGTCGAGACTCTCGCGAGAGTACATTATGTACTCTCGACAATCCCATTCCCTCGCAACGGAGGTCGTCGCTCGTTGCTCTACTGTCCTCGCAACCAGTGATTTTGGCACTACAATGTGTACTGCGACGTCAGACCTGGAGGCATGAAAAGCACCGCAAGCGTGGGCTTTCAATTGCCGTGGGAAGCGTGCAACTGATCCTCTGCTCTACAGCTCCCACGCAATGGCTTGTCCTCCTCTGCTGGCGGAGGTTTCCATGGCCTGGATGAATAGATCCACCGGCATCATTCGGTGCGATCCTTTGCCGTCGCGGCGACACCTCGACACCCTCACATCCGCACGAGAGCTATGGATGATACTAGTAGATCGGTGCATTGTGCTGTAGACGACAGCATTGCTAGCGTCGATCGCAAGGTATTAACCTCACTGAGATGGTGGCTACGTCTCCGCCTCTCCGACGCTCTATCGCGAAGATCCACCACTGCGTGCCTGACCATGATCGTGCATGAGTGTGCTGTAAAGACTCACGATGCAGACAACGAGTCACGCCAGTGTGCACTGTGCAGTGCACAGGACCAGTGCACTCGTGGCGTTGACATCTTCACAGTCAGCTCGCACAGCCTTTCGCGGGGCAATCCCCCAGCCAGCGACCAGACCAGACTCGGTGTGCCACGCGTCCCGCTGTCGGCATTCGTCTGCAGGAAAGCACACACGGCTCTGCGCGCTGCTGTTGCCACGCCGCTGTCGCTGACTGGTCTGGAAGAGACTGCTCACACGTCACACGTCACACGTCACAGGCTGTCCGCAGAGGTGCTAAAGCTGCCTTCTCAAGAGGGCCACGCAAGTTGCGTGACGCAACCCACACATTCCGCCGGATTCCTGCAGTTTCCTGTCGTTTCCTTCCTTTCCTTTGCACCGGACCCGCACCCAACACAGCCAGCGCAACGACTGGCCCATGTGAAGGCACTCACACAGCGTGGTTGCGTCTGAAGCTGTGGAAGTTGGACCATAGAAATGGATGAATTGCGTGAGTCTGCGTTGATGCCATCGACTCATCTGTGGGTGGTTATTGTCGACAGCCATTCATCCGATCCTGTTGCTGTGGCTCACATTTCGCAGCAACGTCTGCAGTAAAGACGGTGAATCAATCACAAAAGCGTGCACGGCAATGTTCCGGTGTTGATTGATGGAAACTGCAAGATTTTGATGGCCGGTGATGTCTGGACTGTGTTGAAGACAAGCAGATAGTGATCCCCAACCGCCGCACACAACGCTGAAGATCGTTCTGGGAGAACAGAAACGGCTGAGTTTGGATCCGCCCCGTCGGCCTTCAGTGGGTGACGGTGACCGAGCGGTTGGATTCGACGAGATTTGATTCTTCACGTCGTGGAGAATCTCGTGCTTGTGCAGTGTACCGGGACGTGTGCGTGCACCTATCCCATTGGGGATTCCCAATGCATCCAGGCATTTTTTTCAGGCTTTCTAAATCGAAACCTACCAAGGAAGATCGGGCGGAAATGGGCGGGATTGCCCTGTGCTTTGCTGGCTCCCACCCACTCACAACCTCCGTACAGCATCCAGCAGCAGAACCGAAAAGAACGTGGCTGCATTTGTGCAGGATCTGGATCAAAACTGGAGAATCAAATCTGCTCTGACTCATGCCAGACCAATTTGATGCTGCATCAGGTTGCCCCTGCTCTTGCGATTCACTCCAGAGCCAACAACAGAGATCCGACCTTTTTCCACAGCAACTCAGCCATAACCGCCAGACGAGCCAGCTGCCGCAACTGGAATTGCCCTACCCGCATTACACGCGTCGCCCTGTCACCGGGCGTGTCACTGGCTGGGTCAACTCTCTTTTGATGCCTGTGGTACACACTTCAATAGAGGCCGGTAGGTGGACACTTGCCATCTTCGGCCCAACAATCCTGGGGACTTTCAGCTCGGAAACTTTGCTGGGAGCATTTGCCCGCCGATGCTGACAGCGCAGTGGCAACCGAGAAAACATTTTCAAATTCCAATCATCAGTCGATCAGCAAGCCTAGGGTTCTCTAACTGATGGTGTAGTTCCTGCCCAAAGTGGTGGTCGTGGAGCGAGTCCACCGCAACAATACGGAACATTTCGCAGCATTAAGAGTTGCCGGATTTGTCTCTGGAGTCCAGTGGAGTCCATTACAACAACGATAGTGAGGCGGCAGACCCGCCAACTGCTGCAGAGATAGTTGGGTTCTCTCTCTCTGTCGCTGTGGGCCCTGCACTATCCGGATATTTACCATCTCTTGACTGGAGTGATCCAGCGGGAGGGACCTCCAAGCACGGCATCTTTTCCTTAGCGTTTGGTCTTTTTCCTCTTGTGCACTGTTACACCCACGTGGTGTGATCTCGGGGTGTACACTGCATGTCGTCTGGTCTCTCCAAGCAACAAACGGATAACCACCACTGGGCCACTCGTTTATCTGGGCATTCGGTGCTTTCCGTGATGAACGACCACAGGTGCTTTGCATGGTCTCATAGCCTCCATGCGATGGCCTGCAGTCTGGCAGATCGACTCAGCACTTTGTGTACTTAGTAGCCAGTAGACAGTCTTGGCTCAATGCCCAGATGCCTCAAGCCGTCACCACCATGCTGCTCAACCACGGGAGCTGTTAAATGAGCTCACAATGATCAAATCCGATAGCTTGCCATTGATTATTGTACGTCTCTCCGCTTCAGTGACGTGCTGGCCCACATGGCTCGCGCTGGTCACCAACAGACCCTCTAAATCTGGTATGAGGAATCAAGCCGGCCATCATCCGATCACTCCTTGCATGGAGTCCGTGACGTCGTTCAGCCATGTGGCTGACAGCGCTGTCCTCATCCTCAGGTACGTTCCGCTGGCCATGACGCCAGGTTGAGTCTGGACTCGAGAGTCCAGACACTCCTCTGAGGAACAGAACGAGTCATAGACGCATCACTGTCAGCTGGGTGTGAGCTCTGTAAAGCCAGCCAGCCACCTTCAGCCACCAGAATCAACAAGACACTCCTCAAATTCACAAACATTTCTGTGGATAGTGTGGGTGAAACTTACCACCGTTTTGGAACGGCGCCCCTGGCCATCGTCAGCGTTCGGGTCGAAGCTTGACCGGTTGATTTTTCAGCCATCGCACATGGCTGTCCATGAATGGCATGGATTGCCGTACCCTCTCGCGAATGTGGCTACAAACCACTTGCAGTCGATGAAGATGAAGATGTAGGAGCTGGATACGCCAGGTTGGCAAATGGAAGGAATCACTTGGGCAAGGTGTGCGCAGGATGTGGGGGGCTAAGTATACGAGTAAACTGTAAGGCACAACCCACAACAACCATTCCGACACGATCCATCCAGCGGCACTGAACCCATTCTTCTCGTGCTGATACACGAGCAGTGGGTTTTCTCAAAATCATATCTTGAAAAATGTATGCTGAGTTCATGTTGGGTAAAGTGAGCAGCAGAAAACACTCGGAGTGATGACCCACAGCAACAGTCTGGCTGGGGCAATCTTGCCACCTACCCCTTGTGCACGATGAGTGAGTGGGTCGACTGGAGTAGCCACGCAACATTGTGAAGGCGCCAGACTTGAGGTTTCCAGCCAGCCACGCGCTGACACCAAGTTGGCAGAGTCATTGCCGGCACACAAACGAGGCGTATCGGTCAGGGGTAGGGAACACTGGACACCGCCTGCGCTTGCGCACTGTCCAGTGGCCACTCTCTGACGCCCCCTTTCCCTAAACGCGGGTAGGGTTGCTGCGTTATTGACTGCCGAGTGCACCTGTTGGAGAATTGTTTTTTCAGCCGCCTGTGCTGCGAACCAACAGTCACATTGCAGTCCAAAGTGGAGGAGAGGGAGGAGGCGGTTCCCCTCACACATCACGCTGTCACCTTGTCGCAAGTCGACCAACCGCCTGCCTGCCTGCAGAAGGGTTCCAGTCACGAATTTGCGAAGAAGAGAGGATCAGGCCACAGAACAGATCAGCCGGAACCGTTCCGTATTCATTTCCACCAACATCCACAACAACCAACAACGCAGATTCGACCCGCCACTACATTACCAGACCAGACCAACATGCGTGGAGTGACTGCGTCAGTAACCTCGTGTATCGGCGGCAAGGACGAGCGCTACGCCGTCAAGATCAAGCCGCAGGAACAGGAGCTCTACTTCGTGTACAAGACCATGGGCGAGTTCGAGGCCCTGTGGGCCAAGGTTGAGGCTATCGCCGCCGAGGCCAAGCTCAAGCAGCAGCTCTTTGAGGACGACGGCGCGAGTCGCGACGTCGGCGTGCTGGCCAAGTGGCTCATCAGCTTCGTGGACCACTTCGCGTTCCGCACGACTATCGAGCAGCTCCGCGATGAGGGCAAGGAGACCATCACGCCGCTGAACGTGCTGCTGCAGGCGTTCGTTCGCCGTGTGTCGGCGCTGTACGTTGACAACTCGATCCTGCGATGTGGATGCTGCCAAGTCGGCCGCCAGTTGGCGCTGCTCATGCGCAACTTCATCGAGTACGCGCAGCACGACAAGCGCGCGCTGTCGTCGCTCAAGGCCTTTGAGGCGCCTCGCTTCCGCAAGCGCCTGCTCTCGGAGATGCAGCCTGAAGAAGATGAGACTCACGCCATCAAGCGTGCGATGCCAATGTTCCCTGTTCGTCCGTGTGAAGGAGAGACAGCCACCAAGGTCCGCAAGATCAATGCTGTCGGCTCGCAAGAGTTCCTGCTCGCCACCATCCGCAAGGTGGAACTGGCTGCTCCGGCCGGTGTCGTCTCGGCGCTGCCAGGTCGTCGACGAGTTTTTGCTGAGGTCGACATGGTCAAGTAAAGCAAGCACGCAGCATCCACCCAGCCTCTCAATAGTGATAGAACCACCCTAAGTTAGAGAGCTCAGCGCGAGCTCCATTATTTATTTACTTGAATGCAATCAGCACGGACGGACGAAGTTCCTGTACACACTCCTCAAACTGTCTTGGTTGAAACATTTATCCATCCATCTATGCTTCCCATGTCACCTACAAACACCGCGCACGTGGGTCATGCATTGGGAAGCTCAGGGATAGCTAGACATTGCTGCCGCTTCCTGCATGGTGGCTGGCATAGCAGCACTTCAGCCCTCAAGCTTTCCTCACTCAGCCAGACGTTGATAACGCATGAGGCAACTGATTGATGCCGCATGTCTTGGACTTGGGCTTGGGCTTGAGCTTTGGCTTTGCCTCGCATCAGACTGGCGGTGCTGCCGATCTGTCGTTGCTCGCAACGCCGCGATGCTGCAACCACGCACACCAAGTGTGCCCATGATCCCCGTCGCTCGCACATCAACGCTTCAACCATCTGATTGACACGCCAGTCTGCAGCTCCTCGACGCGAGATGATCTTTCCACTTTGGAAGGTCAGCGTGAAAGCCGGTTGATTTCTCCGACGCACGCACGGCGTGACAATCTCCCATTCTCCATCAATCAATCTCATCCATGGGCCAAAGCAATCCAGCGGAGGAAGTGGGAGGAAACATCCTGCATCCAGGATCCCAGACCTCAAGGCTTTGACATCCAGGTGAACATGAAGGACCGCACGTGCGTTTCCGCACGTGACGACGTGGGGGAACTGTACACGTGTACAGTACCGTCGAGTCGACAAGAGGTGTCATGGAGATGCATCACGTAAGGCGAGAGTTGCATCCAGAGGCGATCAATTTCCGACGGCGGCCATCACGGATCGCGATTCCAGGAGCTCCCCCGCGCGAGTGACAAGACAATCGACCATCGACAGAGGCATGATGAGCAACCACACTTGCCATCAACATTCTGAGATGAAGAACAGTTCCACGCCTCCTGCTCCAACTCCCAGTCACGCGGCACAGTTCTTGATTGGAGAACAGAGATGTCCAGCGCAAAGTATTGCACAGCACTGTGAGTGCGAGAGCAAAATGGTCGTGCAGAACAATTTTGCAAGCTCTTCTGTAGACAAGGTGAGCGTCCAGCTCTCCCTTGAATTGCTCCGCGGAAACCCCAAGATCAAACAGTGGGTGTTGATGCAGAGCACGATCAGATCGACTGCAATCTCCATGAAAACGGTTCCGCGTCTGACCGAGTTCCCACATCATCTAGATGTTCTCAGACGCAACGAGTCCACCTCTCGGATCTAAAATACAGGCTACTGTATAGCATCTAGATGGGGATTTTACGCATTTGCACTTTACGAGGACGCCCACACCAATGAATGGACCAACGGACCACCTTGATGATCATGGTCCCGATGGTGCTCTTCGCGTGAAGGCCTGGCCCTGTAAGATTCGATGTAAGTGATTCGATTGCACAGCCAGGCACGAGGAGCCGTTGAACTTGACCGCAGGTGCCTCTTGTAGAATCCGCCTCTCCAAGATCGCATGGAGACCTGATAACCTGGTGGACATAGCCACCTTGCTTGCATCGCCAGGGCGAGTGGCTCGCTCACTCATCCAGCTGAGGCTTTGAGGCTTTTCAGGGTAAACCGCATCGCAAGGACTGTATTTTTTTGTTTTGGATATCACTTCACTGTCTTCTCGCGCGCCTCTTTCCATTACCACGCATCACAGACGCATGGAGCTTCTGTCGAGTCGACGCGAGTGCCTTGCGTCCTCCTACTGTAGTTGCGCAATCGGCCTCCATCCTCCCACGAGGACTCACTCTGAAACGCCTCCGCCAACTTCACCCTGAGCGCCGCTTGACCCAACTTCAACGCGAGAAGCTCGCACGGTACTTACAGTACTGTGGTGATGACGAGTCCGCTTGTCCAATGCGATCCGATCCCTTCCTTCTTCTTCCGTCTTCCTCCACACCTGAGCCGAACCAGACGACTCGCAACGCTCGACCTTCACACTGTCGACATGCCGGCTTCGTCATCCCGCGTTGCTCTCGCTTGCGAGTCTTCACACCACCCGAACGCCGACGCCACAGGGCGACTGCGATCCGTCCAGCTCTCTCTTTCGAACTTCTTCCTCTTCATTCATAACGGGCAGACCGAAAACTCATCCACCCGTTCTTCCTTCGCTTTATCTTCCCAACGGCATCATCGAACCTCTCACGTTCTCCACGCTTCCTGTTTGCTTGCTTTTTCTTCTCTCCGCTCTTGTCATCGTCTCTCTCGTTGTCGCTCTTCCTTCACCGTCACTGTCACTCACGGGCCAACAGCTGAAGCAGGCTTCGCCATCGCACCATGAGATCCACTCTGCATCTACTTGCAGTAGAGGTTACGGTCGATCACAGGTGGAATCGGACGGATCTCCGTGCCGAGTTCCTGCTCGATGCGGTACAGGTTGAAGCGATCTTCGTAGGTGATCATGTTGATCGCGAGACCCAAGTGGCCGAATCGGCCAGATCGACCAATACGGTGGAGATACGTCTCCGAGTTCTTCGGGAAGTCGAAGTTAATCACGACGTTCACGGTCTGGATGTCGATACCACGCGTGAACAGATCCGAGCACACCAAGTGGCGTGTGGCGCCGTTGCGAAACTCGTGGAAGACGCGGTTACGGTGGGCCTGGTTCATCTTGGCGTGGATGTAAAAGCACGAGTAGCCGAGCTCCGTGACCTTCTTCGCGAGCAGCTCGACACGGTTCACCGAGTTACAGAAGATGATCGACTGGTTGATGTCCAATTTCGAGAACAGCGTGTTCAGGCAGTGAACTTTCTGGCGCTCTTCGACAAACGCGTAGAACTGCGAGATACCCTTGAGCGTGAGCTCGTCCATGAGGTTGATTTCGTACGGGTTCTCGATAAACTTGTCCTTGAACGCCTTGACCGTGACCGGGAACGTGGCCGAGAATAAGCAGATCTGGCGCTTCTTGGCCGTGTGGTTGAGCAGTTGCTCCAGCAAAGGCTGGAACTCGGGCGACAGCAGCTTGTCGGCTTCGTCCATGATCACCGTCGAGCACTGGCTCAAGTCGGCGACGCCCTTATTTGCGAGGTCCATGACACGGCCAGGCGTGCCCACGAGGATGTGGACGGCGTTGTACAGACGCATGATGTCATCCTTGAGGCTCGTGCCACCGGTCGTGACCATGCACTCGACGCCCATGTGTTTGCCCATTTCCTTGACAATGGCCGAGGTTTGCAGCGCGAGTTCTCTTGTTGGCACCAGCATCAGCACTTGAATGTGGTTCTTTGTCGTGTCGGTCTTCTCTAAGCACGGGATGATAAACGCCGCGGTCTTGCCCGTGCCGTTCTTGGCGCGGGCCATGACGTTGCGGCCGGCCAAAATGATCGGGATCGCCTCTTCCTGGATGGGCGACGGACGCTCAAAGCCCTTCTCGAAAATGCCCATCAGCAGCTCGCGCTTGAGGAAGTAGTCTTCGAACTCGTTGCCCTTGACATTGGTCACGTCCTCGGTCTGGAAACGCGTGTCTTTCACGGGGCGCTTGAGCGTCTTCTTCCAGTCTTCGTCTTCGTACTGCGCCAACGCCTGTTCGCTCGCCATGGTGACTTGGTCGTTGAGTTGAATGGAGGGGAGTAGGTAGTTGCCTGTTGCTAGAATGCGTGGATGCGGAGGCTGCATGTAGACAAACACATTGGGAAAACATGGAGAGGAAAGGGCATAAGATACCGACACGATTTTGAAGCGACCAGACACGCTACAACGGTGCAAGCACCACGGAACAGTGCGCCTGCATCTGCTGAATCGAATGGTGCACGTACATGTGAGCTGCGCGTACTTCCTGCTTGAGGAGATGGCGTGGACGCAGGTGCTCGCGGATGGGGAGGGTGGTCCTTGGTGCGCGGTCGTTGGCTTTTGGCTCGCGATTCTCTGTGCGGAAACAACCACAGGAAGGGGGAGAGGGGGACTTGGCATGCAAGCGACATACAAACACCAAGTGTAGCGAAAATTGACCAATCACAGACAGCCATGATGAAAAAACGTGGTTTGTCCACAACCTCAACAAATACTTAATTCAGCAACCGGTAATATGATTTGACAGTCTGAGGTGCAAGTTGAGGGGACTGCTTCATTTTGGTTAGATCGGCTCTCAACACAGGACCCTCCGACCTGGAAACGACACGAAAATGACGGACTTGCACCAGGAATGGGACGTGACGACGGACTCGATGCTGAGGCTCACGGAGGAGATGAGCATGTACTGATGGGGTAGATCGATAGAGGAGATCAAGACGGATATGTGTATGTTTGTTTGACATTGATTTCGTTCCGTGTTGACTTGAAAAAAACGGTTGGTTAGAAGAGGCGAAGCTGGCGGACTCTACTGAAGGGGCTGCCACACCAAACAGCTCTTCGTACGAGACTCATGCAGCAGCTATATTGTGTGTGTGTGAGTGTGAGTGTGCTAATCACCTGAAGGCTCGACTTGAAACGCGTCGCTTAACGCTGAATGGCGGCGCTGGACGAGTGCGATCGTCGACGCTCCTGAGGAGCAAACTTGGGCATAGCCAAGATCTCGGCGTCGCCCGTGCGACGCGCACCAAAGCCGCGCGTGCCGTCAGGTCCCAACGCCTGACGGTACTGCTGGCTGCTACTGTTGGGCGTCGTTGGGCCTGGCGATGGAGCACCACTGCCCAAGAACGAGTGGTTCGTCGGTGGCGACGCACTCAGCCGTGGCGACGACAGGTTCAGCTTCGGACGAGTGCCGCCGTTCGAGCTCGAGCGGCCACGGAACGTCACTGGCTGCGTTGGCACAGGCGCACCGACCGTCGCCGAGCGGTTGCGGCCTTCCCATCGCGATGGCGACGCGGCAAAGTAGTCCTTCTGTTGGTTGGCCGTGCTGGCCGCTGCCGCCTCCGTATTAAGGCTCATAGGCGGACGGAACTCGAGCTTGACCTTACTCGCGTACTTGCGGCCACTCTTCTTGTTCTTACCGACCGTGAACGACACGTAGTCGCCTGCACGGATGTCCATCGAGCCATCTTCGTCCGGGATGAGACGGAACGAGATACACGCCGTGTCGAGACGCGTCGGCGTGATCAAACCACCAGCACCACGGATCGAGTACACCGTACCAGTGCTCACCTTGCCTTCCTTGAGGTCCTCGAGGCCTTCACCGACGGAATCCACGTGGACTGGACGCACAGTGACAGCCGAGGTCGACTTGGCACGACGGCGGTCCGCGATTTCCACGGGGAACATCTTCTGCTTGAGCTTCTCCGAGTTGGTGCCGTCAAAGAGCACGACCTGCAGGCCCGTGCGCCAGTTGTACGAGTCCGACAGCGTGAGCACGGCGTGCTTGGCCATCTCTTCGTCGACAAACTCGATAATCGCATACGTCTCACCGGCAATGATTGGTGGCTTCAATACAGCGTTGCGGCCCGTAGTCGAGTTCTTCTTGAGCAAGCGCAGGTACGTAATCTCGCCACACTGCGAGAAGTTCTCACGCAGCGACGCGACCGACGCGTCCTCTGGGAGGTTGTACGCAATGGCCGTGCGCGCCAACTTGCCGTGGTACGTCTGATCTGGAGGCAGTGGGTCCTTGCGGCACACCATGGTCTGATCCTCGTTCATGATCAGCTTGGTCGAAAGCTCGAGCGAGTTGCGGATCTGTTCGAGATCGGTCGAGAGCTTCTTCACGCGGCCGAAAGACGCCAAGAGATCCAACTTGACTGCATTACACAACACAAAACAGAGACCGTCAGTCAGTTGTGCTCCTCCATAAAGCAATCCTCTTTCGCAGTCCAACATACCGTAGCCTTCCATGTTCATGTTCTTGAGCAGGAACAGATCGCCGAGCAGGTTTTCATCGCAAAAGTAAAACTCGAGCTGGTCGCAGATCGTGCGCAAGAACGTCGCCGGCAGCACGCCGTTCGACTTGTCCGAGCCGTCGCTCGGTTCATTCTCGGGCTCCGTCAGGTGGAGCGACTGGAGCTCGTTGATATGCGCCGTCATCTGCGAGCCGATGGATCCAATCGATCCAAGACGGCTCGCCTGCGACTCCACATCCGCAGGCGTCATGAGGTGGAGCGACGGCGGCAATGGCGGCTGTGCAGCCGAGGAATGCGCGGCATTCGTCGCGCTCGAAGTCACGACGCCCGTGTCGTCGTTGTAGCTCCAAGTCATGCCGAGGTTAGCTGGGGGAATCGGCGCCGACCGCGAACGATTCCGGCCGAACGAGTAGTACTGCGACGCGAGCTGCGCCATGACGTCAATGTCGTTGTTCATCGTCGTCGCTGCGCTCGTTGCCGAGGAGGATGGAAACTCGAATGCGCGGTGGATCGCGCCGCTCGCTGTAGAGACGGACGAGGACGACGACGATGCGGCCGTCGAGGAGCTGCCCATACGAAAAGCTCCGTGGATCTTATCATCACCAGCTGGTGGACGGCGGCCGACGGGGCCGAACTGGTCAGTTGGCATGGACGGCGTCGACATGGCTTCTTGGGCAATGGAGAACTAACTGGCTGACGACTGGCTTTTAGACGCACAGCACAGCCCAGTTGAGGAGGGGAGGGGAGGGGAGAACTGTCCGAGGCTGGGGAAAGTCAATGGGGGAAGAAGGCAGGTCGGAACGGATTTGAGAGACGACGAGTGGACTTGGCTCGCGAGGCTTCAATCTGGTCCTGTCTGTCTGTCTGTCTGTTTATCTGTCGGGTCGGAACCAAGAGAACCAAGAAAATCAATTGCATCAGAACACAGGGGAGAGCAGGAAAAAAACACCGACAGCAGATGAGGAAGAGAGGGAACCGACCGGAATAAAACGTGGAAACAGCTGATGACGACGACGCGCCTCACAGGATCTTTCGCGACCGTGGTGGAGAAGTGGGAGTTGAGGGCGTTGGGAGGTTGGACCAACGAAAGAGACTCACTCGAGAAGCGAGCCGAGTTGGAAATGATCGAGGCTCCTGTAGTCTCTGCGCACCCAGAGTAAGATAGCGGCCGCCGCGTGTGCCGATCAACCCACAAAGCGAATGCGTCGCAGCTCGCGTGCCTGGTTTCTTCTACAGATACAAGAGACTTCGACGATCAGTCGCCGAACCTGGGCATGCGCAAGAGACCTATAAAAAGAACGCGCAGAACGAGAACTCACCGAAGCTTGGGGGTTGTCGAGGCAGTGCTCTCTCGAGGTCGGAACTCAAAAAAAGTTTTCTTAGTTCAACTCCACAAACGTTCCTGCTGGCTGGGAGAACAGCAGCTCGTGTGGCTGATGAAGTCCGATCGATCGATGCTGCGATCTTCCCGATGGTCAATCAATCAATCAATCTCGTCCTGGGACGGAGAGTGGGAAGTAGAGAATGGTAGAGAGCTCGACTCTCTTGTCGAAAGATCCCGTGCGATTGCCGCCGGGTGCTCCCGTTGCTGTGTTAACGGGCAAGCGCAGTGATCTGCGATGGAGCGTTGTTTGCGAGGGGGTTGCTGGCGCTGCGATGGCCGCACGGATTCCCTCACGCGAGTGACGTCCAACATTCGAGTTATCTTCAACAAACGGCTATAAAACCTTGGGTGCCGCGGTAAAAACCTTGCAGTTGAGCCATGCGACAGGGGGTGGAGGCATGTGATGGAAACAGAATGACAAAAGGAAAGATACACTGATACCTGTTTAAAACACAACACGGGCTTGTATTTGAGAAGGAATCACTGCACCCATTCACCATCTTCAACTTGTGATTGATTGACGTTGAGAAGATCCAACAACCCATCTTGCACGATCATGTTAGTGGCGGCAGCTTCGTGGATGCTGCCGCCTTACTGGCTTTACTGCCTTGCGGCTGGTCTGCTGCTGCATTGTTGCTCCCTGTGCTTGCACCGGTACCAGTCGTCTTGAAGGCGTTTTGCTAGCAACATCAGAAGCCTCCATCAATCAGTCTCTCAATCAACATCTCTGGTCAGCTTCCTGGCATGACCACCCTCACCTGGTCCTTGTAGTTAGAGACGATGTAGTCAAGATCCATAATGCGTGAGGCGATGACCTTGAGCAGACTGTGCATGTACTGGCCGATGTCCATGTCCTGCTCTCGCAGCACGGGTAGCTTGTCGCCGAGACTGAGGCGACACCGATTGTACAAGTTGGTTACGGTCATGATGACCTGCCCGGACTCACGACTGCGGTCGTTGGAGATGCGGTCGTTGCGCTGGCGATCGAGATCCAGTTTCATGGCATCGGTTCGGAGTCCCTCCAAGTGCTGCTGGTAGCTGGGGATCCATCACAGAAGAGTTTGAGTCCAATGACTTAGCTGAGACCGTCGATGAAAACTGAAGGAACACTCACCCGTGGATGCTGCTGTTCTGAACGAGCACGAGGTTCTGGGTCTCCACCTTGAGCTGGCGGATCTTTTGCCGTAATTGGTCCGTCTACAATAGTTTAGTTACCCGTAAATGAGTGAACGGAGGTCTCCAAAGCAGCACCGCTAACGATACGGTCTCAGATAAATACGCACATCGACTTCAGCGAGTCGCACTTGGTTCTTCAGATCTTTGTTCGTGTCCACTAGCGTCGCATACCGGTTCAGAATGTCGCCGATCTCCTCATACTCGCCGTCCGACGCGTCCACCGTCGCCTCCAAATACATGCGATACTTGAGCAGTTGATCTGATCACCGGTGCCGTCACACATCGTCAGCCACAGACCAATCTGCTCATATCTCGACTGATTGTGGCTCTTACCTCGCTTCTTCTCGAGCGCCTCTCGCTCTTTCAGATCCTTCTCAAGCTGCTGCATGAGCTGCTTCTTGCGCTGCTCGTTGGTCTCCGCTAGTCGATGCTCAGACTTGGCCTTGAGCTCGGCGCGTGTCCGCTTGGAGTCGTTTTCCTTGATGAATTTCTCAAACCGCGTGACCTGATCTTTCATTTCCTGCTGCTTCCGCTCCAGTTCGCGCTGTCTCGCGTCACACGCCTCGATCCGCTGGCCGTATTCCTCTTTCATAAAGTCGAGCGCGTCGTCGATCTCGCGCATTTCCTTGCGCTTCTTGAGCAGCAGCGTGGACTGCGCCATTTGCGAGACGCCCGAGACCACGGGCTCCATGTCATTGATCTCACGAGCCGGGTTCTTGGAGTTGCGGATGCGAGCCTCCGTGAGGAAGACGCCTTCCTCGAGCGTGTTGCCGCCTTCCTCGAGCGTGTTGTTGCTACCATGATCGCCCATACTGGAGGACCTGACAAGGCAATATCCCCGTACTCCGTACTCCTGTGAGTATTCGGCGACTTGCTTCTTGAGACAGCAGCCGGGCGCTCCGACGGAGTAGATGTGGAGTCTGGCATGGTTATAAATACAAAAATGGTGATCGATGTGGTGAATGAGGCGGCTCACACAGTACCATTATCGGCTGAAGCAAGGCATAGGTGGTCTGCTACTAGTCTCTCTTATTAAAAATACTACGCAAACTGTCAACTCACTTCCATTCACTGGCGCGCATCTCACCTTTCATTCGACGATCTTCCTGGAGGCCACTCAAGCCGTTCATTGTAGCCCGCAATGAAGCGGTCGACGAGGCATCTCTGACTCGGGTGCTTCGCTCACGAAACGCCAGTCGTACTCGTACCGCTCTTTGAGCCACTGCACCACGGACATGTGCGGGCTCTCTCCTAGAACGAGAAGAAGCATGGGACGCCGGAGGTCTTCCTTGATGACATCTTGATGGTATTTGTGCAGATACTCGAGCAGTTCGAGATCTGCAGAGATGGCCGCGGAATAGAACAACGACGAAAGAGTCTGTGGCTGCGGGCGCTGGCGCGGTTCCAGTCGCAGACACGCTCCGCCACACTGCGTCACAGGCAAATGGTAACGCAGCCACCGCAGTACATCAAGCACTGGCATGTCTACGTCAAACTGAAGCTTGAGCTGGAACGGCGACCGCAGTAGCGCTCGCATCACGCACGCCGTACATCCGTCAATGCAGTTCTCGTGGAGCCACACGAGCACGTCCAAGCGGCCATAGCCGCGGCAGCCATTGTCTTGGTCGTGTGGATCCGCACGCCGTTCTTGTGGAACCATTGCATGACGGGGAGATGGCCATTGGCCGCCGTGCACAGCACCGTCTCATCATAGTAGCCTTTAGCTCGGTTTCCTTGGATCTATTGTAGGACGTGGAGGTGGCCGTTGACAGCGGCTCCGTTGATTGCACCCGATGTAGCGCCTTGGCGTTGCACGTTGTAAAGCCACTGCACGGTTCTCAGAAACCCACAACTCGCAGCTTTGTCCATGAAATCGCTCGCCCACCATGATAGGGAGCCGTCACCATGAGACGCCCTTTCTTGCCCTCTCGCCCGCAACTCGATGCAGTAGTCCAGCATTTCCTGCTCGTCGACGCCTGTGTTCATCGAAAGCCGACTATACGAAGATGGATCCGGAGCCTCGAACGGGCGGATCGCGTCACAGAGTCGACTGGAAACCACGTAAACCACTGCTTCCTGGGAGCCGTATTCCTTCGGTGCATCCTTCAGCGTCTCCCGCAACGTCTCTTCGTCCATGGAGATGCCATTCTCGACCAGGAACTTGATGACCCCGAGCGTATCCGCCGAGGCTCGCAGGATGGCTCTCTTCAGCACGAGATCAGCGTCTTCCAGCGCCAGTCTTCGAGTCTCCACACACTACCGCGTGAGTTCTTCACTGTGTGCCAGTACAGAGTCGTATCCAACCGCGTCGTCCGCCGTAAATACGAAAGGAAAGCCGTTCTCGACGAGCCACTGGATGACTCGGAGTGTATCCTGCTTGCCGATCCAGCAAACCGCAGCCCTGAAGCACGCGTAGCAATGGTTGCGCACGCCTGGCTTGCAGCAGATACGGTCGTGACGGTGTTCAATCACCCATTGGACCATCTCCAGCGTGCCGTACTGCATCGCCGTCTTCAGGGATTGGACCACGAGCGGCGCTGGATGCAGCGCGTGGATCTGCTGAGTCATTGGCAGGTCGTTGTTCTTGATCACCGCATCCATCGCACAGGCGAGTGTGTGGTCTCTGACGGCGTCGTGGAGGGACTTGTCGTTGAGGAAACGAGAGGCAACGCGCTGGAAAAGCCAGACGTGGCCACTGGCGGCGGCGCTGACGAGCGAGACGCGAGGCGACGGGTCGAGATACTGCGAGAGCAGGTGCGTGACGTGGTCGAGTGCATATACGCGTGGGTGGGTGAGTCGCAGCGTCGCCTGCGTCTGCACGAGAGGCTCCTCCGTATCCATCGGCCGGTTTGCTTGGTGATCGATGATGACTTTTCTTGAATGAGATGCTTGCTGTTCACTGTGGTGAAACTGCTTAGGTTCGGCTGGGTCGGTCGTTATGTTCGTTTTTGTTAAGTGCGGTTCAACCAGAGTGATGGTCGGATCCTTGACTTCAACAACAAGCCAAACTAAGCTAATCAGCCTTTCTATCACTCACTTGCCACCACATACTGTAAATTTAGTCAACGTCTGTCAACGCCGTTGGAGAGCTCATGAGTACTTTCCCAAGAAGAAAGGCTCGAGCCCGAGACGACGTTTTCGACACTCCAGACGATGCACAAGCGCCTCGCACGCAGGCATTGCAAGGCGAAGCGAATACGGTACCGTACAAGCAAATGGAAATGCCCACAACTCAGTGCGGCTTTGGTCGCAAACATGAGAGCGCAGTGGCGTCTCATTCCAACGCAGCGTTTACCGCTGAAAAGGAGACATTTCCAGGGCTGGCTATCGAAACAATCTATTGAATCTTCCTCTCACATCCTGCCATCGAGCTCCATGAACAACACCGTTGAAACTGAAGTTAGAGGCGGTTGGATGGATGACTGAGCCCGAAACCAACGGTAAAGACGAAAAATTCCATTCAGTCGCGTTATGCGAGCTCACTAGCTGCGACGGATCTGTCTAAGCATGCCACGCGACTCACGCCCTTACACTGAACTGCTACAAGACGCACAAGTCGCCAGTCGAAATTGTGTGGATAGTGCTCGCGAACCCACTGCATCGCGGGCAAGTGGCTCAGACGTCGCAAGTTAATGTCCACTAACTGGTCCCGGAAGGCGAACTCACGGTAGTTGGAGTGGAGGAAGGCAAGAAGCTGGAGATCCGACGCTGCAATCGCAAAATCAAGCAATGATCCATAACTCGCCGCTGAGGGGGCAGACAGGCTCGGCCACAATCTGTAGGAGGTTGGTGATCTCGCAGCCATCGAAGGGAGTTGAGCACGGGCACTGACTCATTCTCATTGTGTCTTAGGTAGACCGGTGGTTGAAGAAGTAACCGCAAAGCGCATGCTCTGCAGGCGTCGGGACGATTCTCATGGAGCCACGCCAGTACCTGAATCTCCCCCGACGCAGCTGCGGCATCCATTGCCAATGTCACGTGGGCCTCGTTGCAGTTCACGAACAGCCAGGCGACAACGTCCGTGTGGCCATTGGCAGCTGCTGTGGTGACACTGGCTTCAGTACAACCTTCCGTTCGATTGGCATGAAGCCACTGAACGACTATGAGGTGGCCGTTTGCCGCCGCATCGTCCATTGCAGATGTCGTACAGCCTTCACTTCGATTCAAATGTAGCCACTGGACCACCTGTAGGTATCCGCGTTTGGCAGCGTTGTCCATATCGTGCGTCGACCACGAGCCGAGACCATTTGCATGTAGCCATTTGTACAGCTCCAGCGCTTGGTTCCCCTGGGCATTCCTTAGCTTCCAAACCCGCGCGTTTGTTTCAGGAAACTGACCGTATAGCCATCGAAGACCGTGGACATTGGAGGCGTACATGCGGCGAAAGCCGTCACACAGGCGGCTCTTGATGACGTACTCCACAACAGCTTCAGTGCTGTCCTTGAGGGACGCTTGGATCAAGAATTGCCGCAGGGCGATTTCATACGGGGTAACGCCGTCTTCAACCAAGTACTTGATGACCTCGAGATGATGGCTTGTGGCGCCAGCCACCGCGTCTTGGAGCAAGGTCTTCGCCACATCTTGCGTGAGACGGCCTGTGTCTCGAAACCACTTGACGAGATCTAAACTCGACGACGCGGCAATGGCGATTTGTAACCAAGCCCTGCCACTTTGAGGATTTGGCGAGTAGCCTCGCGCATGGAGCCACTGCACCACTCGACACGCATCTCGAGTGCCAATATTGGCGGCTGCACCATTCAAACACTCATCACAGAGGTTATCATCATTGGGAGGACAGCAAAGACGATCGTGGCGGTGCTCGATCCACTCGACCAACTCCAGAGACCCGTTCTGGATCGCCGCGTTCAATGTCTTGAACACGACTGGCTCAGGATGCAGCTCGTGGATGTGCTGCACCATAACGA
>JAADWY010000662.1:0-18361 GCA_023336355.1 Pythium dissotocum
GTGAGGGAGGACTCCCAGTTCAAGTAGTCGATCAACTGCCTGCTTCGATCTAAACCGTAAAATTGATCTGTTTAGACAGGGATGCTGATCAAATCTGAGCGTTACGGGCTGAATACGCCAAAATCTTTGCAAGGCACAATAACCTCTGCAACAAAAACCAAGCTAACCAAAAGCTAGCAGAGACTGATCAAAGCACCAAAAAAGAAAGTACGTCCTCACATTCACGAGGCAGGACACTCTGGACGCTGCGGACACCCACGTGTCTTATGGCGAACGTACTGGTCGACTGGAACGCCTTCGTCACGGCACCAGCCACACGTCATCTTCCCCTGAGTGACTGCGTCCTGCTGCGCACTCGGTGGCAACACTGCGAGCCGCCCTCCTAGAGCCTCTTCCAGCGTCCGCTTGTGCAGAAACTCGTTCTCATCAATCGCTGGAAACAATCCCAGCTCACTGCGTTGCGACTCGAGCTCCTGAGCCAGAAAGTGGAACTGCTTAGCTCGCGTGTTGTCGCTCTTTGCGACGCTCAGTATCCCAAGCGTGTACAGCGCGTGCGGCATCCACTCGTCATCCAGTGGGCTTTGCTCGACGTAGGCAAGCAATCGGTCTTCTCGCGTGGTCTGGTCGCCTTCCTCCACCAACGATGCTGAGGCTTCCAAAGACGTACAGCACGCACGCAAATACTGCCAACTAGAGGTCGACAGCAGTGTTTCGTTCAAGCCCGCCACCAGAGCCAGCACCATCTCAGTCTGTTCCAGCGCACTTTCGACCTCCTCGCCGCTTTCAAGCACCCACGCGAGCTGCATCCGCAGCTGAGGGTCTACTGGGTGTTTATCCACAGCCTTGCGCCAGAACTCGCGCTCGGCCATGTAGTTTTGCTTGAGATCAGTGATCTTCGATGCCTGGACGAGGTAGTAAGGCAACGGACTACCCCAGGTAGTTCCACTGCACAACCCGAGCAGAACCAACACCGAGTGCAACTCGGGAGGGATCTCCATCTGAGGCCACAGCTGCAGAGCATCGCAACACCCTTGAATAGCGAGCCCAAGATTACCGCGTACGCTCGCTTCGCGTGCGTGATCCATTCGTTGCTGGGCAGCAAGATAGCGTTGCGCGACGATCGAGCCATCACGAGCAAAATCAATCAACTCGCACTTGAGAGCCGTGACTGTAGAAGACACTCCCGAAGTCTCGGCAGTCGTTTCCAGCATCTCAAGCTTGGAGTCGAGGTGGCTCGACTTCTCCTCCTCGTCTTCCACGTCCGAACAAGTTGGCTTGTTCTCCGCTGCGTTCTCGTGCGAAATCACAGAATCCGGAGCCACTTCTTGACCAGGAGCTTCCAAATCCTCGGCGCATTTCAGTTCGAGCTCCGCCTTCAACGTTGCGAATGCAATGTCATGCGGGACGTGAAGGAGAACTCGCTCACACGCTTCGAGGGCCTTCTGCCATTGGTTGGTGCCCTTGAGTGCATGGCATAGCAGACGATAACCTTCAATCCAGTCCGCTTGGGTCTGGATTCCCGCACGAGCGTCTTCTGCGGCACCCCGCCAATTCTCCATCGCGAGTCGACAACGCGCACGATGGCCGTACACCTTGATGCGCGATTGATTCCACAGCGCGTCTCGCGTTGGCCACTTGTTCAACGTGGACAAAGCGTTTGTAAAGCATGCGTCGCCGTCGACGTAGCGTTTGTTTTCGACATGGAGAAGCCCAGCGTGGATGCACGCCTGCATTTTCGGGTACCATGGAGCATAATTCGGTGTGGTTTTTGGCGCAGTGGTAGACACACTAGTAACGCCGGACATCTTGGTCGTGATTTCGGTCGAGAAGGTGCGGAAAAGGGCGTCTTGAGGCACTAAGCCAAGCACGATTTCGCACTCTTTCAACGCTACACGCCACAGCTCGAGACCCATGAAGCTTTTGCACACCAGACGATGGCCCTCAATCCAATCAGGGTTGACTTGCAGACCATGACGAGCATCGTCGATAGCCAACTGGTAATCCTTCATCGAGAGTCGACAACGCGCACGATGACCGAGGATCTTCACCCCTTTGTCTGCCGCATCGTCTTCGTTGGCGAGGAGAGTCAACGCCTCTGTGAACGCACGCTCTGCAGCTGACCAGGTCCCTTCTGCACGAATCCTTGGCCAATTTGTATGGCCGTCTTCCACGGAGGCCAGTCGACTGCGGTCTCGTCCGTGCTGAACGTGTCTTCGTCCTTGCGACTACTGGCGACGCTTGGCGTTGGCGTTGGTGTTCCCATCGCAGCAACGCGATTGGCGTGAGCAGCCAAAGACCTGCGCATGATCTCCTTCTCCAGTTCCTTCAGGCGTTCGTTCGATCGGACGAGCTTAAGTCCCGCACTGCACGTCGAATGAGCTTCGCTGAGTCGCTCCAGCTTCAGAAGCGCCTCAATCGCCAACGGATACACTTCGACCGACGCTTCATCGATAGCAAGCGCCTTCCGAGCGTCGTCCACCGCATTCTCGAACTTGATCAGCTCGAACTGGCACTGCGCTCGTAGGATGTACAAGGGCGCATGCGTTTGTGGCTTCTTCTTGGTTCGCTGAATCTCCTTGTCGATCCAGAAGACTGCTTCCGCATACTCCTTCAGGTCGACACACTGCTTGGCGGTATGAAGCTCTTTGCTGTCTCGCTTATTCGTCGTGCTGGTCGTCTTCTCTTTCGCAGTTGATGCGTCAGTCAACGCCTCGAAGTACGACCGAGTTGATTCCATCTTCTTGTTGTCGGCTGAGCCTTCAGATTCAGTTGGGAGACGTACTAAGGACGGTATCGGAGACGTGGCACTGTCGTCAGCCTGGGACTTCTCAGCACGTTGCGGTTCTTCAATCATCGTCGTGGTCATGATAGTAGAGCTCTTCGGCAAAATTGATGCCTCGCCCTGCACCATCGCCGCCTCATCGATCTCACCTGGCTCATTGACATTGAGTGCTTCACTCATGCCGTTCGCGTGAGGGTACGCCCGTGTCTCCACCGCTCCTTGCTCGTCTTGATCTTGGGTCACCTCGAGCGAAACCTCTGAAGGCATCGATGCACGTCGCCTCTCTGCCATCTCCAGTGCAGCGGCCTTCACTTTGAGGAGCTCTTCATCCTCCGGATCACCTTGCAGCACCAAGTCACACGTCGCAGCGACATCCGTCCACCGTCCGGTTGTCGTAAACACATCCACGAGCTTCATCGCCGTTGGCTTCGTTAGCTCGACCTTCGTCGCTAGTGCCGCACGTGCGTCTTCACACGCGAGGTCTTGTCGCCCACACAGTTTCTGACACTCGCTGCGCATCGCGAGGATCTGACAACACTGAATTGGCGTCGACGCCCAGCCCAGCACCGCATCTAATATCGCAAAAGCCGGATCATACGCTGTTGCGTCCACGGTACCCCCTGCCGCAGCAGCTTGCTCATTCGTATCCATCATCTGCTTGGCTTGCTGGATCAACCACACGCGACGGTTGCCCGAAAAAGACCGCTCAACGATGGCTGGACACCAACCAGAGGATTGACCGGCTTCTGGACGACGCTGTCCACACTGAGAATGGCCTTTAGCGCCTGAACTTGCTCAAGATCCTTGGCACTGGCGCCTAAGGCACCCAGCAGTCTCTCAACGACCACCATGGCGTTTTGATAGGTCTTGACATCAGTCGGCGGACCGAACTGGATCTTCGGGAGGACTTGAAGCAGCAATCGCACGTCCACAAGCACAGTAGACGGTTGTGCCATTGTGAAATGCGTCGCCCAGTGGTCGCGCACGAACAAAAGCTGCGTGCGCACACCCGTTCTGGCCAGCTTGGCGTGCTTGGACTCAATTGCCGGTGGCAGTTTGGGCATGATCGCACGTCTCGAAGCGATGAACTGGGTGAGCGGCGCGTGCAGCACGCTTAGCATACTGTAGAAGCAGCCCACGACGCGGTGGATAGCGTCCACAGCGAGTGCGGGGTCCGCATTCTCGCCTGGTGATGTTCGCATCTAGTCGTCGTCCATGGCAGCTTGCTGTTGCTGTTGAAGCGGAGTGACTGAGCAAACGCAAGTGACAGTTAGGGGACTAATTATCACGCGTCCGTATCTAGCCTGGCCGCACCTAACTAGCCATCTTCGGCTGCCTTTCTCTCACCTGGAATTCGGGCTTCCATGGACCTTTTAAGGGCGCCATCCAACACCGTCTTCTCTGGCAACTCGGTATCTCCAATCATCGGAAAGAATCCGAGTGATTCTCTGCTTCCTTCGCGAACATCTTGGCTTGCTTGACCCTGTCATTGCCCAAGTAGAGCTGTACTTGACTACAGCTTTCGTTTCTCACGACGGAAAGATACGCCCACAGCCACGGTGACGATGTAGCCTCAACTGGTGTGCGACAAGCACGCAAATACGCACGCAGATGTGGTCACTTCACAACCAATGCGAACTTCAGAAGTTGCGCGAAGCCGTCGTCCGGGAAATCACGATGGTGTCCGCTACGAGTGCAAACGGATCCAGAGATTTCGCTTGATTCCTTACTTTGGGACGTCAGCGTGGACATCACGATCGGCAGCCGTGGCTGCAAACGTCATTTCTCAGTCATCAGACTCGGTTGTTGATTGCATCAGCTCTGGTTCTCTGTCGTACTGACTCGACTCGTCATCCTCATCTTCACTGCTCTCAGAGTTAAACTCATCCTCCGCTGAGTCCTCGTCTTCAGGGGCCGACTCATTCTCCGGTGAGCTCTCGTGGAAAGCCACAGCCAATTCCTGAGCAGCTGCCAAATCCTCAGCGCATTTCAGCTCGAGCTCCGCCTTCAAAGGCACAAAATCAATATCTTGCGGAACGAGCAGAAGAACTCGCTCACACGCGTCGAGAGCTTCCTGCCACTGGTAGGCGCCCTTGAGTGCATGGCAGAGCAGCCGACACCCTTGAATCCAATCTGCTTGAATCTCGACCCCTGCACGCGCATCTTCTGCTACCCCTTCCCAATTCTCCATCGCGAGCCGACACCGCGCTCTATGGCCGAACACCTTGATGCACGATTGATTCCACAGGACGTCTGTCGTTGGTCCCTTGAATTTGTTCAGCACGACCATAGCGTTCGTAAAGCACGCATCGCCATCAAAGTACTATTTCTTCTCGACATGGAATCTTCCTGCGTGGATGCATGCTTGCATTTTCGGGTTCCATGTAGCAGGACTGGGTGAAGTCGTGAACTCGTCGTCGATTCCAGACATCCTTCTCATGATCTCGGCTCGGAAGGTCTTGAAATTAACATCTTGAGGCGCTGCATGACGTCCGATTCCGCACTCTTTCAACGCGTCACTCCATTTCTCGAGGCCCATGAAGCCCCTGCACGCTAGACGATGGCCTTCGAGCCAATCTGGATCGACCTGTAGCCCAAGCGGAGCATCGTCTACAACCGACTGGTAGTGCTTCATCAATAGCCGACACCGCGCACGATGACCAAGAATGCTCAACTTGCCGTCTATCGGATCATCTTCGTTGGCGATGAGAGCCAACGCCTCGGTGAACGCACTCTCCGCGGCGGTCAGCTTCTTCTTCTGCATGTATCTCAAGCCGTTGTACACGGCCTTCCTCCACGGTGGTACCTCGACAGGAGTTTCGTCTGCGCTGAACGAGTCTTCGTCCTTGCGACTACTTGAGATGCTTGGTGTTGGCTTTCTCAACACAGCAAGACAGTTGGCGTGGACAGCCAACGACGACACCAACTTCTCGTCGTGGTTTGCGGCTTCAGGCTCATAGCGGAGACTAAGGAAGTACGGTAGTGGAGCCAGGCTACAGCCAGCAGCCAGGATCTTCTCAGCATCATGAGGCTCTTCGACCTGCGCCGTTGTCACGCCCAGACACTCGACCATCTCATCGATCCGAACTGGTTCCTCACGAGTCCCTTCGTCATTTTTGCCGTCCGCGCCCGCTGAGTCATCTCGCGTCGCGGGTTCCTCTGGAGTTCGATCTTGCGTCACCACGTGCAAACCCACGGGAGGCATCAGCGCACGTTGCCTCGCTGCCATCCCCAGCCCCACTGCCTTCACGTGCAGAAGCTCGTCATCCTCCGGATCACCTTGTAATGCCAAGTCACACGCCGTGGCCACGTCCGTCCATCGTCCGACTGTCTTGAAAACATCTACGAGCTTTATTGCCGTCAACTTCGACAATTCGATCTGCGTCGCCAAAGCCGCCTGTCCGTCTTCACATGCGAGGGTATCTCGACCGCACTGCGTCTGGCACTCGCTGCGCATCGCGAGGATCCGGCAGCGCTGATTGGGCGTCGATGCCAACTCTAACGCCGCGTCCAACGGCGCAATAGCGTCATCGTACGTTGCCATGTCCACTGTATGTCCTGCAGCAGCAGCTTGGTCATTTGTATCCATGATCTGCTTGGCTTGTTGGATCAACGCCAAGCGTCGATTGCTCCCACCCCCTGGTGATGACTGGATATTAGCCAATGACCCCCACAGACTTCTGGTCGACGCTGTGGACGCCTAGCACAGTCTGTAGCACCTGCACTTGTTGTAGATCCCTGGCGCTGGCGCCCACGATGTCCAGCAGTCGATCAATTGCCGCCATGCCACTGTGATACGTCTTGACGTTGGCCGCCGCACTGAACTGGATCTGCTGGAGGATTTGCAGCAGCAATCGCACGTCCACAAGCACAGTAGACGGTTGTGCCATTGTGAAATGCGTCGCCCAGTGGTCGCGCACGAACAGAAGCTGCATGCGCACGCCCGTTCTGGCCAGCTTCGTGTACTTGGACTCGATTTCCTTGGGCAATTTGGGCGTGATTGCGCGTCTCGAAGCGACGAACTGGGTGAGCGGCGCGTGCATCACGCTCAGCATACTATAGAAGCAACCCACGACGCGGTGGATAGCGTCCACGGCGAACGCGGGGTCGGCATCGTCGCTTGCGGACGGCGGTATCTTGTCGTACTCCATTTTGGTTCGTGTTTGAATACTGGTTGACTGCGTGCAATGCGAGCCTCTGTCCATGAACGAATTAGTATTCGGAGCTAATGAATATACCGTATTCGGAGCTAATGAATATACCTAGGCCAGCCTAATTTGATTTGCCTTTCTTAGAATGAGGGGCGGGCACAACAGTCTTCCTTTTCGTGTCTTCTACCACTGCAAATTCACTCTGGGTCATATGTGTCGACATTGCGAGTAGTCATCAGACTCCTCTCGTATCCGCCAGCTCTGGTTCTATGTCGTAGCGACTCGACTCCCCGTCTTCGTCTTCACTGCTCTCAGAGACAGACTCGTTCTCGGCTGAGTCGTCGTCTTCATGGCTACCAGAGACCGACTCACCCTCCTCTGAATCTTCACCTTCACTGCTTTCAGCCATAGACTCATCTTCTACAAAGTCCTCGAGTTCGGTCCTTTCAGGGACCGACTTGTGTTCCGCTGAGCTCTCGTGGGATGCGACTGAAACCACATCAGATTCTTGACCAAGAGCTGTTAAATCCTCGGCGCATTTAACCTCGAGCTCCGTCTTCAACGTCGTGAATGCAACATCCTTCGGCACGTGGAGAAGAACGTGTTGACACGCGTCGAGAGCTTTTTGCCACTGATTAACACCTTTGAGCGCGTGGCAGAGCAGACGATATCCTTCAATCCAGTCCGCTTGGAACTGGATCCCTGCTCGAGCGTCTTCTGCGGCTCCCAGCCAATTCTCCATCGCGAGCCGACACCGCGCACGATGGCCGAACACCTTGATACGCGATTGCTTCAACGCAATGTCTGGCGTTGATCCCTTGACCTTTTTCAGCACGGACAACGCGTTCGTAAAGCACGCATCACCGTCGACGAAGCGTTTGTTTTCGACATTGAGCAGCCCTGCGTGGATGCACGCCTGAATTTTCGGGTACCACGGAGCATAGTTTGGTGCAGCGACAACCGCAGGCTTTGGCGCAGCAGTGAACGCACTCGTAACGCCGGTGATCTTGGCCTTGATCTTTGCGTGGAAAGTGTTGAAATGGGTGTCTTGGGGTACGGCACGAAGCACGATTTCGCACACTTTCAACGCATCTCGCCATCTCTCCTGCCCCATGAAGCCCTTGCACACCAGGCGATGGCCCTCCACCCAATCAGGATTGACCTGCAAACCATGACGAGCATCGTCGATGGCCAACTGGTGTTGCTTCATCGAGAGCCGACAACGTGCGCGATGACCGAGAATCTTCACCTTGCTGTCAGTCGCGTCATCTTCGTGGGCGAGGAGAGCCAAAGCCTCCGCGAATGCGTTTTCTGCAGCTGACCAGTTCCCCTTCTGCACGAATCCCATGCCGATGTGCATGGCCGTCTTCCATGGCGGCAACTCGACTGCGGTCTCGTCGGTGCTGAACGCGTCTTCGTCCTTGCGACTACTCGAGACGCTTGGCGTTGGCGTTGGTGTTCCCATTGCAGCAACACGATTGGCGTGGGCAGCCAATGACCTGCGGCAGATTTCCTTCTCCAGTTCCTTCAGGCGTTCGTTTGACCGGTCGAGCTTCCGTCCGGCGCTGCAAGTCGAATGGGCCTCGCTCACTCGGTTCAGCTTCAGAAGAGCCTCACTCGCCAACGGGTACGCTTCGACAACAGTACTGTCGATAGCTACCGCCTTCTGAGCATCGGCCAACACACTCTTATACTCGTTGAGCTCGAACTGGCACTGTGCTCGCATAACGTACAGGCTTGCGTGGGTTTGCGGCTTCTTCCTGGTTCGTTGGATCTCCTTATCCAGCCAGAAGACTGCTTCCTCGTATTCCTTCAGGTCAGCGCATAGCTTCGCGGTGCGAAGCTCCTTGCTATCTCGCTTCGGCGTCGTACGAGCTTTCTTCTTGTTCATGGTCGATGCATTATGAGCCACGAGCTCCAAGTACGACCCCGCTGAATCCATCTTCTCATTTTCGCTCGTAGCTTCAGGTTCAATGAGGAGAGGGAGTGGAGACGTGTCACCGCGAATAGCATGGATCTTCTCGGAGCGTTGTGGTCCTGAAATCGCGAGATCAGGACTCGTCGGCTGGTCTGATACCTCGAACAGCGACGTCACCAATTTATCCAACTCTTTGTAATCGTCTGGAGTCAGTTCGTCACTCCCGACGTCCGCGTCAACGGCGTCCTCTGGAGTCTCCGATGCCGATGGTTCTGCTGGAGTTTGATCTTGCGATGACCCACGCAAATCCACCGAGTTTACCATCTCCAGCGCAGCCGTCTTCTCTCGAAGGAGCTCTTCATCTCTTGGCTCGGTTCGCAATGCCAAGTCACACGTCGTCACCACATCCGTCCACCGTCCAACCGTCTGGAACACACCCACGAGCTTCATCGCCGTCCACTTCGTCAGCTCGATCTGCGTCGCCAAAGCCGCCTGTCCGTCTTCACACGCGAGGGTATCTCGTCCACACTGCGCCTGGCACTCACTGCGCATCGCGAGGATCCGACAGCGCTGATTGGGCGTCGATGCCAACTCTAACGCCGCGTCCAACGGCGCAATAGCGTCATCGTACGTTGCCATGTCCACTGTATGTCCTGCAGCAGCAGCTTGTTCATTCGCATTCATGATCTGCTTCGCCTGTTGGGTCAACCCCAAGCGCCGGTTGCCCGAGGAGAGGCCGTCCAAGGAAGGCGGAGCGCTGACCGGTGAACCCACCGGCTTCTGGTCGAAGCTGTACACACGCATCATGGTCTTCAGAGCCTGCGCTTGCTGTACAGCGTTGGCACTGGCGCCCACGACGCCCAGCAGTCTCTCAATGGCCACGATGCCGCTGTGATAGATCTTGACACTGATCGCCGCACTGAACTGGATCTGCTGGAGGACTTGCAGCAGCAATCGCACGTCCACAAGCGCTGTGTTCGGGAGTATTGTGGAGAAATGCGTGGCCCAGTGGTCGCGCACGAACAGAAGCTGCATGCGCACGCCCATTCTGGCGAGATTGGAGTGTTGGGACTCGATCTCGGACGTCAGTTTGGGCGTCTTAGCGCGTCTTGAAGCGACGAACTGAGTCAGCGGCAGCTGCAGCACACTCAGCGTGCCGTAGAAGCAACCCACGACGCGGTGCGTGGCGTCCACTGCGAGCCCTGGGGCTGCATATTCGCCTGGCGTTGACGGCGTCACCGGGTCCTCCATTTTGTTGGTTGGAATTGTGTGATCACAGTCATGCACAAATCGGTATTGAGAGGTAGCGGCTAAAAATACGAAGCTAGCCTAATATAGTCCGCCTTTCTCAAAACCCGACGTTGTGGTAAGCTCAATCTCGGATATCTTGTCGGCTGGCTTGCAGAGAGAAGGGGAAGGAGAGCAAAAATTCCGTTGCCTTGCTGAAGTCGCTAAATGATGGTTTCACGGCGATGTGTTGACGTCCGTTTCCGCCAATAATGTACTGAATACTTCGAGGTAATAAAGCGCCTATCAAGGATCGTGTTCCCAACACCTATCCTCCCTGAGCTGGTAAAGTTGCCGATTCAACTCTCCTTCCAGTGCAACGAGTCGTTCATCCAAAGGATGGTGCTTAAAGCCGGAACCGCAAAGAGCGTACGCTTCGTTTGGCAGTCCGAGGCTCATGAGACCGTGACACACGCCCATGTAGGCGTCCACACTCCTATCGATGGCCACTGCCTGCTGACAGTCGCGAATCATGAACAGACGCTGCCCCATCTCAAAATGACAACGAGCCCGCATGACCAACAGGCGCGGGTGAGTGTGCGGTTCTGCCGCAGTGCGGATGAGCTCTTGTTCGATCCAGTAAACGCCGCGTTCGAAATTTCGCGAGTCAATACAGCTCTTGGCAGCGAAGAGCTCTTTACTTTCCACGTCCGTTGATGAATCCGATTGCTGCGTGTCCTTGGCTTCGACAGCGCCTTCAGTTATCTCATCTCCGCTATCCCCACTCTCGTCGCCCTTTGGAAGTATCTCGGACATTATCTGCTTCTCGAAGTTAAGGAACGCGACGTCTTGCGGACATCCTCGCAGTACGACCGTACACTCTGCCAGGACGTCCTCCCACTGCTTTAAGCCGATTTATCAAGCAATGACCCTCCAACCAGTCTGGTTATAGTCCGAGTCCGTCACCAGCGTCGTCGATCGCTAACTGGAACTGGTTCATCGAGAGTCGACAACATGCACGATGGCCCAGCACCTTCACACAGCTTCCAACAACCAGTTGACCGCCACCTTCCCGGCTACCAATGAGTCTCAGCGCCTCTGTGGACGCTGTATGAGCAGCAACCAGGTCTGACTTCGTGGTCAAACGCACGCCAGCTTGGAGTGTTTCCTTCCAATTGGATTTCTGGTCGACCATCTTGGCTGAAGACACTTGGCTTTGATCGGAGCTGCCACTCAGCGGCGTCATCGTCGACATCGCGGAAGCACGATTCATCTTGCTGGCCGCAAGTGCCTTGCGAGAGATCTCCTTCTCCAACGCCTTGAGTGGCTCGTGTGTTGGGTCGATCTTCCGTCCAGCACTGCAAGTCGAATGTGCATCACTCAGCCGATCGAGCTTCACGAGTGCCGCACTTGCCCAACGGTACGCGTCCACGGTATTCTTGTCAATCGCCAGTGCCTTCTGAGCATCGTCATATGCCTGTTGAAACTCTTTGACTTCGTACCGGCACTGAGAGCGCATCGCGTAGAGACTTGCGTGGGTGTGTGGCCTTTTCTTCGTCCGGACCAGTTCCTTGTCGATCCCGTAGACAGCTTCTTCGAATTCTTGCAGTTCGACGCAGCTTCTAGCCGCACGGAGCTCTTTGCTAGGTTTCTTCACAGTCGATCTGCTCGATTACGCCCCTCCGTCGTGTCGATGATAAACTCCGAGAGAGTCACGCTGGTTGGTCTGCCGAAACTAGAGGCACTGGTCTCGTTCTGAGGAGAATCAACGCGAACGTCGATCCCCTCCCCTCTTGTGTCGCTGTGGGCCTCAACAACGTCACTGGACAAAGAGAAAGCTTCATCGTACGGCTCCGCGACCGCTCCTGGCGACTCGCCCTGTTCTTTGGGTTGCTGCTTCGTTGGATTGACTTCGGATGGCTCGAGTTCACGATATGCCAGCGCATTCGTCGTCACCACGATAGCATCAGCCAGTCGAACGGTGTTCTTGGTTGCCCCCACAGCTAGCAAGAGCCGCATGGTTGCCTCCACCCCACGATCATACGGCGTGCTGCTGGAATAAGGCTTGTACAACGATTGGGTTTGGAGGCCCAGTAGTGTCTTTACATCGCGCAGTACACTTGCCGACATCTCCAAGCTGAAGTAGTTGTCCCACTGGTCACGCACGAACTGGAGATGCCTCCGTAGACCGGTCTTGAACAACTTGATGTTCTGTGCCTCGACTTCAGACGGAAGAGGCGGAAGATCAGTGCGCTGCCTGTAAGAATCGTGAGCGGGAAAAACTTAAAAACTGTTGTTTTTTAACTGAACAACCTGGTGCTATTGTGAATTAACTGAAAACCTGGTGTGGGCGAGTCAAAATTCAAGAATCGACTGAAAACCTGGTGGAAAGAATGGAAGACTGGTGTGGTACTGGAATATCTGGTATTGGTGAATAATACCTGGTGGATACTACTTGAAGCTGTATAAAATGTTGTGGAACTTCAACTTGAAGCAAGCGTCGAGTCCAAATATAGTGCAGGGGTGCATATTTTTAGTCTATGCTGCATCCCAGCAGACTCCGTGAGGTAGTCCTGAGTATTGGCAGCGAACCAGGGTCGTTTCCCTCGGCCACTTCCAATAAGCAGTACCTGAAAGCCACCAAGAAGTCGATATGAGTGCAGAGCATGATGCGGATGCCATGGGCGACTTGATCTGTTGCGACGTCGCCAGCGATGAGGAAGCCAGCGATGGCGGTGGCGGAGAAGAGAGCTCAAGTGAAGCGTCGGTCGACTACTCCAAAAAGGATCCTCTACGCCTGGTTCGCAGCGAGCCAACTGGGTTATCGTGGGCGTCTATCAAGATGAAGAATCCGCTCTGGTAGCCAAGGACGCGTTCGACGCCTACAAGCACCCATACCACGATCGTTACGATTCCGTCGGGTCCAAGGGCAGGACATATCGCTGCAAATCTCACACGAAGTGCAAACACGACTTGAAAGTGGTGCGCCGAGTGCGAAGTGGCGTGTACGAACTGCGTCAGTGCGGGGTTCACGAACGGAATTAGTGACGCTCCAGCCTCACGGCATCGCCCGGGGGTTTAAAGCAGACGTCAATCGCCTCATTGAGGTCGGCGCCACACCGCAGAAACTGAGGACCTACCTGCTTGTCAAGCACAAATTCGACCACGAAATGCTGAAGATCATACCCGACGCGAAGCAGATCGCAAACAGGAGAGCGTACATCGTGCAGCACTGGGTTGGTGGATGGGAAATGAAGACATTCGCGTCCATTATGCAATGGGCTTCCACGATGATGTGCCAGATGCGCGAGAGGTTCGACAGCGTCGGTAAGACCTTCGAAGAGATAAACCGTCTCCTCGTTCTGAAGTGCTTTCAGCACAGCTTCAAAGATCCCATCACAAAGAAAACCTCGGCTTCTTTCGGGCTCGTCTTCTCGTCTCGTAGCTGCCTCGACAACCTCGCAGACGCCATCCGCGCACAAGGCTCCGAACTCAGCTTGACAACCGGCGGAACCTACCGTATTCACTTCGGCGGATGGACACTCGTCCACTGCGGCGTTGTGACTGTTGCGCTCAACAATCGTGGAGACTTCGTGAGCCGCTTTGTACCGGTCATCTACACGTTCGTGCGCACTGAATGCACTCACGCGTACGAAGAAATGTTCGACGTGATGACCGAGTACGCCGAAGAGTTCTACGGGGAGGAGTCGGTAGTCAAGACCGGATGTATCGACCACTCAGAAGCCTTGCAACGGCGTTCGCTCGTGCCTGGCCAGGGATCGTGATTATCACGTGTTGACCACATCTTGTCCGAAACTCGCTCACACAGCGGAGCCGTCTCTTGAATCCTGCGTTCTACGAGAACACCATTCTCCCCGACATCCGGATGCTACACCGCGCTAGGATAGGATCAGTTCCTCGCGCTCGCCGACGCAGTACTTGCGGCGTGGCGTGCAAGTGGTAAGAAAAACTACGCCAATTCGCTCGAGGCGACCTATATATCGCCTCGATGGTCGCGCTGACACGTGACAGCTAGCACAACACCAGGCATTCTCCCGAGCCAGCAACCAATCGAGAGCCACCACGCCACGATCAAAGCCGTGTCATCAGACAACAAGCGTGCGCCAACTGCGTACTTACTGAACCACGTCTTCCCCAAGATGTTGCTCTACGATGGAGCCAATCTCCGCAACTCGTATCCCGCACAGTGTGCAGAAGGGCCGATGCCTGCTGGCGCTCTTCAGAAGGCTAACTTGCTGCACGTAAAGGAAGGAAACCACCGAGAAGTATCTTCTCCTGATCGACGTGTTCGCTGCGGTTACGTGTTCAACAGTCGCAAGACATCGCTTGGTCTCGGGAATCTGAAAGGCAAGCCCATGTCAGCTCAGCGAGCGAAACTCTTCCTACACTCGTTGACCGGTAACATACCACCATCAGTCAGTGTCGAGCGTATTCAGGACGGCTTCTTGTCGCTGCACTACGTGTCCTTTCACAACAAGGAGGGTATCAAGGAAGGTGGAGACCAAATGCAACCGCTATGGCCTCAAGAAGAGGTGAGTGTTCGGTCTGATGCGCTCGCTATACTATTGTCGTCTACTAACGGAAGCGTACTATCCCTGTAGGTCGAGCAGATTCGCAGTTGCTTTCGCTGCACGTGTAAGTCTTACTTCAAGAGTGGCTGGGTCTGCTCCCACGTCATCGCGTCTATGAAGCTCGAATGCTTGATCGACTTGGGTCTCGCCTGTAACGAGACACCACGCACTCTCAGACCAGGTCGTCCTACTCAGAATCGTGGTGGCCTGATCCGTGAAGTTGACGAAGAATTCATGTCGGAGGCGCATCTCCGTAAACTCTTTTTGGACAAACCAGGTCGCGCCAGGAAGTGGCCAGTTGCAAGCAAGATCGTTGTGACTGACGACGCGTGGACAAGGTAGAGTACATCTTTGGACAGGTGACATCACTTGGACATCAAGACGGAGCCTACGTGTGGCACATCCTCTACGCAGATGGAGATGAGGCGCAGCTCGGATTAAACGAACTCGTGGAGGCCATATGCAACGCGCATAAGCTTGGCTTGACTTGATTGGCCCAGAGGGAGAAACGGAAGAGCAACAAGTGGTCATAGGCAATACATATACCACTCTTTCATTCACTTTTCGCCTGTACATACCACTGTTCGGATTGAAAAAGACGGTCTAGTAGCCGTGCGTTCTCCTGGAGGCGTCTTTGTGGCGCCTGTCAATTCCACTGAGCACCAGTGACTCCAGGATTGTTTTTTACGTCGAACATCCACTTCGTAGAGGGTGGGCTTCAGCAAAAGTCAGGTATCCTCACACGTCACATAATGTTCTCATGTCACATCTTTCTCTCACTAGGTTTTTCTATCCACGGATCATGCGTATCTTCAAAGTCCGAGCGACTAGAAGCGCTTTGTCGGTTTTTGCACCACTGCAACTCAGCCAAAACCAATGGCGCACAAGTTTTTCAAAAGCCGCAGCCATTTGGAGAGTGGCAATCTCTCTGCTGTCAGAAGATGAAGATTTTTTTCGCCACTCAATTTTGAATTAATCCCCCCTGAACATTGCTTGTGGAGAGAAACGTTCATTTGAATGGATGAGTTCTTAGCATATCATGTAACTGATATAATTTCAGTGTTTGCATTTTGGCGCCATCGACCAATGGTCCTCTCGAGGCGAAGGGTCGAGGATCTGCTCCACACGGGGCAGGACTGCGGTCTCTTTGACGAGCATAACGACGTTAAGAGCACCGCTATGGTTGCCATAGACTTCTACCCCCAGTACCTGACGTACGCTACTGGGCAGAAGCGGCGCCAATTCCATACGGCGAAGTGGGCTAGCGCTCGTACAGTCTACAGAAACAACTTGCTCCTTAAACACCAACAATTCTGGGGTATTGTTCATTGGACCTACTGGCCAGGGCTGGTGCATGATCGCGAGCCCACCACACATGCTCGTGGTGTATTTGTTGCCCGCCATCTTCGTGTAGTGTTGTTTTACGAGCCTAGACGACTCGAAGAAAAACATCTCGAAAAAACCACTGTTCGCTGGTACAACAAGGCACAGAATCAATTCTGTCGCTATTTCGGGTCGACCTATAGGTTTGTGACCGTTTTCGGTAGTCAAAACCGTACAGGGGACTGCGAGAAGCGCGTTCTGCGCTTCGGGATGTGCTGCCTTGAAGACGTCGTATCTATGGTCGACGACCATGGACTACACAACATCGCGTGCAAGAAGCCTCGCTGCTGGCTCAAGGTCACAGCCGTTCTTCCACTTTACATTCGTAGCTAAGCTGGTAATACATGTATTGATCCCCATAAACTTCCATGCCTTACTTTTCCCTACCATCCCACACACCAGGTCAGTCATGAGCCACACCAGGTTTTCATCGAGTTTTCTGAAAGCAACAAGTTTTCATGCATTTCTGCCCAATACCAGATCTCTCAGTCAACATGTACCAGATATTAATTGATCCCCCTCGTGAGCGGCACCTGCAGCACACTCAACAGCGCGTGGAAGCAGCCAACAGAACAATGCAGCGCGTCCATCGTCCGTGTCGGCACGTCGTTGTCGTCGGTCAGAGACGACAGCATCTTGGGAGACTTCACTTCTTGGGCGTGGTGGGAATATGCATCCCCACCAGGTCAGAAAAGCGATGGAGGCTCATCTACAACGTCTAAGAATACAGGGACACGATGGCTGGCTATACGGATCAAACGCGGAGACCTCGGTGGATAGTTTCATAAAGCTGATCGATGGAACCAATGTACCTCTTGCCAACTACCTACGACAGCGCAGGACACGACGGACGCGCAGTGCACTCCTCGCCTTTGTGGTGGGCGTACTCGCAGAGCGGAACTGACCTGATACCGCACCATCCGCAGGCTAACGTGCCGTTTGTCATCACATGGTTTTGAGCTTGGTTTGAGAGCCGTTACCATGGGCCACAAAAGGCGTCGTCCAAGACCTTCTTCTCTATCACCTCGGACTCGTCAATCGTTGGAAACAATCCGAGCTCGGTCTCCGCGTACTTCGCGAGGAAATGAAACTTTTTGGCTTGCTCGACTTCGTCTTTTTCCAAGTAGAGCGCGCCCAGCGCATAGCACGCCTGCGGCATCCACTCAGCCTCCATCTCATTTGTCTCGACGTACTTGAGCAGCTCCTGTTGACGCGTCCGTGTCTCGCGACGCGAAAGCCAATTCCACAGCCTCATGGCCGACGTAGGCTCCACTGGTGTGCAACAAGCATGCAGATACTGCCATTCCGACGCCAGGGTGTTCTCGCCCGCTTGGAGTTGGAGCTGGAGCCACAGTATCGGCCCACCCCATTCGATTCCAGCTTGAGACCCTGCCTTCCACAGTTCGTCCTGGATGTTCTGTGGTATCTCCATGTGAGGCCACAGGAACAGCACATCACGGCATGCCTCGAACGCGGACTGGATTTCACCACGTTGGAGCGCGCACTGAGCTATCGCAAGACGCTGGTTTGCGGCAAAAAATCGCCGTGCTGTGATAGAACCATCATGCGCGAATTGGAGCCAACCTGGAACGACCACAGAGCCAACCTCACGCTCTTCGGACGAAGCTGCGTCCTCTCGCGCTTGACTGACTCTGGTCGCCGTGAGTTTGGCAGCTTCCAGCGTCGCGTCGATATCGGTCTTCAAGTTTTGGAACTCGGAGTCCTGAGGCGTGACTTGTAGGACATGTAAGCACATTGCTCTTGCTTCCTTCCACCACTGAAGACCTGCAAACGCGTGGCACAAAAGTCGGTATCCTTCTGTCCACGACTGCTCGCAAACAAGACCTTCTTGCGCATCGTCGATCGCAGCCTCATACTTGTGCATTTCCAAGCGGAATCGAGCACGGTCACCAAACAAACTTGAAAGCGTGGGGATGGTCTGACAGCCACACTGATCCCCTGCCGATGGTTGGTTCAGAAGCCAAGTGCAACGCATGCCCCTGGCCAGCTCCGTTTCCCAGCAACCTTTCGTCCTGTCATTCTCGAATTGACTCCAGAACCCCAACCACCAGAAGCTACCACTCGACCATGTCCTCCAAGGCCCTCTCCAACTTCTTCTTCGCTAACTGCGGCGATGGCGTGTACAAGTGCAAGCGGTGCGACAAGACGCGCAAGCAGACGCCGGGTACGGGGTACTCGAACCTGATGAGCCACCTCGTCGCGCAGCACCCTGACCACGTCCAGGTCTTCAACGACAGCCAACTCCCGCTTCCCGGCACGCTCGCCCAACATGGATTTCTTGACGAGA
>JAADWY010000663.1:0-18331 GCA_023336355.1 Pythium dissotocum
GAAGCGTGTAGTGTCCAGCTACGTCTTCAGGTCGAAGCGAACCAATCACGCCTCGACGCGATCGCCACCAAGCCAACATCGGCTTGGAAGACACAACCACTCAGTACCTCGGTGCCTTGCCGAAGACCTCGAGCATTGGTTCCTCACAATCGAGGAGTACTATTTGGACTACTACCCCTGATACAGGAGAACTCGTCACCATGATCTCCTGCGATTTGGACACGACGCCCCTGAACTGGTACCGCCAGTGCAGAGCGCACTGTGATACAATGACTTGCCCAAGACCTTGAAGTCATAAAATATGCCCTACGCTCACGTTTTCTCCTACCTGCCAACGAGTACATCCTGCAGGAAAAGCTGTCGAAAGTCTTACAAACGGAGTCGCTGCACAGCTCCATCTCCGCGTTAGAAACATCGGCCTTGTTAACCGCGCCGTGATGGGCATCTATTCCCTGTTGGCTGGGGATGACGTCGGCTACGCCTGAGACGTTCACGTGTCAACGACCCCACCGAGCGAAACCAATTGGTATAAACTGCCTCTTCATTTTCAGCCAAAAAGTGGTGATGATCACGTTCGTGCGCCGAAATTGCAGGTGCGACCTGGGCGAGTAAAGAAGCTTTGGTGTATGTTTGAACATTGAATAGAAGACAAGATCGGACAGAAGGGATGATTTCTTGAGCTCGTCTCGTGTGAGATAGGACCAGCACGTTAGCAGCTTCGCACAAGGTCATATGTTGATGAGGGTGAAGCAATCGCCTCCGAATGATCTGACTCGTCAAGGCACTAGATCCCCACAAAAATGCCCGCGTGATCAGATGATCTGGAACATTCAGTTATATGCTTGAGTGGACCCAGAGCGTACAAACATGTAGTGAAATGAATCGATGCACGTGCTCGACCATACCGCAGCTTTCGTACTGATGTCAACGATATTCCACCCGCCTACGTGGAGATTGAATCTGTAGCACACACAAGTGACTTGCCTTGGTCACGCACAGCTTTCTCCGCCTTTCGAAACACTCGCCATGATGTGACAATTACACCGAACGATATTTGGGTGCCATCATAATCAAGAATACAGGAGTCCAGGATGATCATCGCGCCATGGTCGGATCAGCTAGGTTCTGAATGTGAATGGAGTCGAAGTCCTCTCCCGTCTGACCATCGGAATGACTAACCGCAATGCACCCCACCTTCCATGAGCACAAATCCGACCTGGAGCCAGTCACATGTGTGATTTTGAGGCGATGATCGCAGCTCGCTTGAGATCGACAGCGTTACACCCTTGAGTAGTTGGAGCCGGACTTGTAGCGTATTCCATACGTGTGAACAAATTCTCGCCACATCTCTGTTGCCGTCTGCGCCTTTACGAGCTCGTCATCAAGGATCGACGACATTGAATACTGGCACCGATTACATTAGAATGCTCTACCAGTATTTATTTATTCTTCGCCACGGCATTTTTTGTGAATACATGGGGGGTTTGGCGGCCCACTTCGGCTGCTGCTCCTGGCTGGCGAACCGCGAGTTCGTCGGACGTTTGTCACGCCTGAACCAGTCGTTCCAGGCTGTTGAGCAGGTTGGCTGCCACGCACGCCAGCCGGCAGATTATCGGGTGGTTCCTGTGGCTCTCAGGCTGTTTGCTAGGGCTCTGGTTGCTTGATGCGGTTTGCTTTACCACATTCCATTCGGGAAACTACTACTATACCGACCCACCAGCACCTGCACCACCATGCTATTCACCAACAATGATGTGTGTGAAGCGTTCTTCACGATCGAGTCGAAGGGTAAGTTCAGATGCAATTTCTGTTCCCCAAACCAGCGGCTGTACCAACAGAACGGCTCTGGCTACGGCAACCTCATCAAGCACGGCTTCTCCAAGCACAAAACCTACAAAGACGTTGTCGCCGCAGCCAAGGCGAAGCCCAAATACTTCCAGCTACGCATGCCTGACGCGACACCCGCATGGATGAAGTGGGTTCTCAACCGGAATCGTCCACTCAGATTCGTGGAAGATGGTCCGACGCGCGCCGACACCAACCTCGAGCCGATTGCAGCTGCCACTCTCAAGCGCTACATCACGTCCGTAGCTGAGGAGACCCACCAGGTCATCAAGTCGACGCACTTTGGTCTTGTGCTTGACGGGTGGACGAGCAAGAGCCGTCACTCTGTCGCGTTGTTTGCTGTGTTCGGTGACAACAACACAGAAGAGCAGTCGGTGCTGCGCTGCGCGGGGCGTACGTACACTCTCCTCACCTTCTGCCCGCTGGGCCGTCAAGATGATCTGAGTGCTCAATCCTACTTCGATTGAATTGCCGACACCCTGTCGGTATATGCCGTCGTTTGGGAGCGTGGGCTCTTTTGTGTCGGGGACAACTGTTCGGTTAACCAAACCATCAGCCCACAAGGAGGGCGCGATTCCGTTTATCTGGCTGGCTGGGCCCGACAAGATGATAGATGCCATTCACGACTTCATGAAGAAGCTGGTGTCCATCGAAGGCCTTGTGGCACTCAAGATGATCACACCACTCGAGGCCGTTCTCCGCAACGTGACGCGATGTCGAGCACCTACGAGATGCTCTCGCGCTTCGTCACGATCTTCCCTGGGTCCAAGAGGGATCCAACTACAACATACTAAAGAAACTCAACATCGCCAAGGGCATCAGGACCCTCGGAGTCAGCACGATCACACAGCTTCACGCTATGCTCAACGATCTCAACGAAGTCACGCTGGAGCGCCAGAAATCGTCGACCACACTGGCTACCGTTCAACAGCTCTTCGATCACGTGCTCCGCAAGCACTCAACCCTGGGCGGCCATCTTGCCGCCGATGCCGACATTGTCAACAACCAAGTGCTCGAGAGCGCGTTGGTGAAATTTAGCAAGGCGACGAGTTGCTGGACGAAGCCGAGGAGGACGAAGTGGTTTCATTTGTGATCGATGTAGATGAGGAGGACGAGGAGGAGACGTTCGTGCAGACTGCGTACAGTCACCAGCAACGCGTCCAGCCATCCAAGTAAATCGACCTCCGCTTCGTGCCTCCTTAATTTAGCGAATGTGAACGTTTCTTTTCTACAGCGAAGATCGTCTTCAACGACCTCCTTCGTCGGCTCAGTGCCGACACTCTCGAAGACGTGATGATGTTGCGCTACAGCAAGACGCTTTGGAATGCATTCACGGTCGACAAGGTCTGCAACAGGGGCGATGCCCACGAGATCTAGGCAGTGGAATAGTGGTGCAGGATACAGAGTATCAGTATTTAACTATTCTTGGCCATTTTTCGTACGAGTATTCCTAAAGTGCTGCAATATCGTCGATCCCTACTCGTCGTATGCGTAGCGCCGTCCACACTCTGGTTCCGATCGCCCTGTCGTTTCATCGTAAGCAGTCAAGTCGTCCGTCCCTCCACAATCATCGGAGCTGTTTTCTTGACTGTCTTCTTCCCCGTCGCCTATCACCATGGAGCGTCATCTTCGCTGAGGCTTCGATCATCAGTGTCCTCTCACCATCGCTACAATTGGAAACCACACGGCACTACTAATTAGCTTCAACTAGGTACTAAATATTGTAACTACATATATAGATGTAATTGTAGACCGTTAAAATAGTTTATTATTGGATATGATTGAAACCATGCTAAAAGACAATGATGATTCGGCGTAGAGACAGCAACTTCAACGCGATGACGCCGTTCTTGACTTTGCTTTCGCACTATGTTTACCACCCAATATATTATTTTTCATGGGCACACCAAGAACCAGGTTCGTGAGCATGTGACTATCCTCGGCGGCAGCAGCAGTGACGCGCATGTGGCAGCCAGGATGAATGCGAAGAACACCGGCAATGACGATGATAACTTCGAGTATAATGGGCGTGAAGTGCAAACCACTTTTGAGGTCGTACGCGAAAGTGGGGGCGAATTGGTGGGGATCAACTTTATCCATGTCTTGACTTTGAGGTGCAGAATTGGACCAGGCGCAGCGTAACATGCAGAGTATCCCAATCACCTGCAACCCACGGAACACGCAAGCAGGGATCTTGCAGCGCACACTGCGCTCAAGCACTAGACTGGTATCACAACAAAGACACTAACAAGACACAAATGCCTACTTGTATTCAATCGGTAACGTCGCCGCTCGCCGCTTTCTCGACCTGACTCTAGTCATAGCAATCCACACGAGCAAAGGAGGCCTTCTCCGCTGTGACGATTCGTTTTCCCGCGAACGCGGCTAGTTCGAAGACATTTCGCACCATATCTTCCGTAAGCAGCCCTCGTGGTTGATGACGAGACGACAAATTCTCTGGGCGAAAGACACTGAGGAAGGCGACGCGACGAGAAACGTCCAGTGGAGTGCTCACAGTGTCTCCACGGAAATCGATGAAGTCTCGAGAGCGGAAAGCCCCGGACTCGCGGTTCCACCTCCTCAATTTCAACAAGTGCAAGTGTGTCAGTCGCTGGTTGTCCTCGATCAACTGGGCCACCGCTTCCGCCGTTGTCGTGAGGAACGTCTCGCTCCATCCGCGTCCAATGGACAAGCGTTCCAAACGATAGACGTCGTCCTGGTCTTCAGCAATAGCGAGAAGGAAGGCGTCGAACTGCTCGATGGGAACGGTGAAATGGCGAAGCTCGAGCGACGAAAGCCGACGGCCTTGGGCGTGAAACTGCACGAGCGGGTCCATGGACTTGAGTTTGATGTGGCCAAGGCGCAAGTTCTTCAGTTGAGGACATTTGTCCAGTGCTTCTGTCAGCGATTTGTCACTCATCGCGTTCTCGATGCTGAGCGATGTCAGCGTGCTGCTAACAAGCGCCAGAAATTGCGAGACGGGGTGGCCAATCGTTTCTTCGGCGGCCTCTTCCTCTTTTTCGGATTCGTCGTCCTGGTCACTCGTTTCCTCGTTGAGAAAGGGTTCAGCTTGTATCTCGAGAAGTAAAGTCGTGATTCCGCACGTTGACACTGGCTGCACACTTGGCACCTCCATTGCATTCTTTGCTTGGCGTTGTTTCTTCTTCTGGAGACTCGATTGGTCGAGTTGACAGAACCCAAAACCCGGAAGCAACACATCCAGAGGTTGGCTGGATGCTTCGTCATCGGCCGTCATCACGATAGCTGGTAGTGACTCGGTAGTGATTATGCTTCTGCCATTGTTGGACTCGCTCACGAGCTGCAGTGTCGTGCCTTTCATGATGACAACTTCACGACGACGAGATGGGATTTCTTCGTTGGGATCGAGAGCCCTGGATTCACCACACCACGCGTACCACAGCGAATCCGACTCGGCTGTCAGCGAGCTCTTGAGAGCGTCCAAATCCTGGTCGCGTAACCTGAAGCCTTTCAAGCTTCGTGTTTGCACCGAGGTTGCTGATTGTGGGTGGAAGAGACCACAGCCAAGCCAGGCCCACGGGTGCTGGCGTGCCATGAGCTGCTCGCGTAAGATATCGTTGCTTTCCAGGCGGAGGAACTCGAGACCTCGAGCAGTCGGCAGCGCTGAGCAGAATGAAGCCAGGTACTGGCCTTGGCAGTACCACTGAGGTAGGATCAGGCGATTGACTTGCGATGGTCGAGCGCTGTGGCCAGTCATGGTTCGTGCCAAGGCCACCACGACGAGAAGAGAGCGTCTTCATTCTCGTCTTCAGCTTCAACAACACCTGGGGCAACGTCAGCGACGTCACGGGGACTCCCACTTCGATGAGCTTTCGCAACGAGTGGAAAAACGTTGGATGCACATCGAAGTAGCGGTAGTTCATCTCCAAGCCGTCCAGTCGAAACAATGGCACGCCCTTGTATCTGGCCGACCGTTGCTTCTGGCGCTGAGCAGCTTCAACGTCGCGGAGGTGTACGGCAGTCTCGCGGATGTCATTGACAACGTTGAGCTGGTGGGGGCGAGAATATGTTGTGTAGTTGCAGCTCCGCGCCTGGAAGACGAGCGATAGAGCTCCATCTTGTACACATTCACGCCTTCTTCCGCTGCCAGCTTCGCCAACTTCGTCAGGTCACCTGAGAACTGCACGCTGTAACGTTCCACACCGAAGATCTCTCGCAAGAACTCCCATTGCATCGCCTCTGGTGCGTAGTTGCCGTACACGAGGATCGAAAACTTGCGTTGGAGCTGGTGGGACTTGAGGTCCATGAATGGCATCGGCTTGAATCGCGACGTGCGGCGAAACTCCGAGATCCACAGTTCGTAGTCCAGTTCAGCCAGCATACTCGTGAGAATCAGCGCCTCATCATCGAGCGCAGGCGCAGCAACTCGGCTTCTTCGGTTTCGTTGTCGTAGTGGACGTCAATGTCCAGCTCGATGCGCCAGTCGTTTGGCTCGCGGCCCAAGCGCACGTCTTCTGTGTCGTATCGCCACCGATCCGCCATGGACACGCGGCGCGTGAGAACTTTGAACCTGCGCCGTAGAAAGCGCCAGCGCTCGGACATTGGCACGCCGACCGTCTCGCCATTGCCTTGGCCATTGCCGTCCCAGTCGTTCTCCTCGTCGACCGTCTCGTCGTCACTGTAGATGCCGAAGCTGTCGACGCTATCGTCATCGGAAGAGAGAGGCGCCAGGTCGTCCGAACCCCAGCCTCGATGCACGTGGTGCCAGTTGTCCACGTCGTCGACGTCCATGCTGCTATCGCTCATTTTCGCGCGCTACTTGGTTGGCTGTCACAACAGTGCGTCCTCGAGGTCATTACCGCGGGAGAAAAGAGCTCTTCGATACCTTGTTAGAGTGACATATGAGAAAGTACGCACACAGTGCATGAGAGTGTTGGTGTCCTCAGTTTCGAGGGAGAAATGGATGGGATTACTGTGTGGATGTTAGACTAGTTGCTTACAGCACCTTGACGACGACCTTGCCGACGGCGCGACGGGTCTGCACGCGCTCGATGGCGTCCACGACCTTGTCCATTGGCACGACCGAGTCGACAACTGGCTTGACCTTACCGGCCTCGATGAGCTCACCGATCTTGACGAGGTCGTCGCCCGACGACTTGCAGAACATGTACACCTGCGAGGCACCAATTGGCGACTCAATTGGCTCCGGGATCTGGAGCAGCGACACGTAGCGGCCGGTGTCCTTCTTGAGCACGACCTGGGCGTCCGTGTTCCACGAGGCAGGCTCCATGCCGCAGTCGTAGATGAGGTCGATCGAGTGGTTCTCGACGACATCGACCCACTTCTGCGTGTGGTAGTCCACGACCTCATCGGCACCGATCGACTTGACGAACTCAGCGTTCTTGGCGCTGGTCGTGGCGACGACGTACGCACCCACAGCCTTGGCGAACTGCACGGCGAAGATACCGCACGAGCTCGAGCCGCCGAGGATGAGCACACGCTGGCCGGCCTTGAGGCCACCGTGCTGGAACAGACCCTGGTAGCTGGTCAGACCGACAAGCGGGACGGCAGCGGCATGGTCGAAGTCGATGTTCTTTGGCTTTTGCGCGACGTACTTGGTCTCGATGTCGACGTACTCGGCGATCGTGCCGAAGTTTGGGATCTCAGCGCGCGAGTAGACCTCGTCACCGACCTTGTACTCGGTCACGCCCTCGCCGATCTCAGCGACGACACCAGCGGCGTCGAAACCAATGCGGTATGGCTTGTCGGCCGATGGCTTGCCGCCGGTCAGGTACTCGCCCCACATCTCAACGATGAGGTAGTCGACTGGGTTGATCGAGGCGCTGTGGACCTTGACGCGGACCGAGCCGGCGGCGAGCACGCCCTGGTTGACGGTGGCGATCTTGAGCACGTCCTTGGACTTGCCGTAGCTCTCGTAAACGGCGGCTTTGAAGGTAGCTGGGACGGAGGACATGATGGATGCGGGAGGTTCTTCTGAAGACTTTCGGTGGTAGCGGAGCTGCAGATTGCAGAATGAGAGAGGAGAAGCACCAAGCGCGACGTCGGACGGAGGCTCCTCAGTCCAGCAGAGTCCATGGGGGCTCAACGCCTGTGGAGAAGGACAGGCTGGAGCTTCGAGATCTATCGATCCATCATCCATCGAAGACGTTCTGTCGTGACGATGGTTTACATCATCCACAAGACAAATTATCATCCAATCATATTGCAAAGTGGACATATTATCCAATTTAATTGGCTGAATATAGTGTATTTCGCTGATGTTCAGTCCAATCAGAGGAGAGTATGGTGGAGAGGCTGCGCCTCAGCATGGTACACACGTAGTCCTCGGTGGCTACGTACGGCTCCGTGTGTACAGAGAGCGTGGCGCCGTCGCATGAAAGCGGATCTTGTCACGTAGCTCCGGAAGACTACCAATTCACTGGAGAAATGTATGGCGGCGGGGGTTCTGTAGCCATCGGAGCTGTCGCAACCGCAAAATTGAACCATGAGATGAGATGGAGGCGTGAGTCCTAATAGTGATTGCCTAATATTGAACGCTACAGAAGCATGATGCATGATGATGATGAAGGCGGTTGTTTACATGAAGGACGAAGAGCAGCTTGTAAGATCGAACCAACAGGACATCAACCAGTGGATTCTATTGATACCGAGAATGGCGGATCGGACTAATACTACGCCACCGTGGGCACCGCTTTATTGTATGTGGCCTTTCGGCGATCCTATGCATGTATACCCACGGTTACTCTACTGTAGTTGAACCAGGACGGATGAAATGGCGACCTGCGACATCAAGGCTGCGACTGTAGTAGATCACATGTGGTTTGACGTCAATATATTGAATGTGTTCACTGTGAGTAGAGGGAGCTAGATCCGCGGGTGCATTGCGCTACGCAGGCGGGCGCTTAAAGCACCTTCACGATGACCTTGCCGACGGCGCGGCGCGACTGCACACGGGCAATCGCGTCCACGACCTTGTCGAGTGGGTAGGTCGAGTCGACGACCGTCTTGACCTTGCCCTCTTCGATCCACTTGCCGATCTTGACGAGGTCATCGCCCGACGACTTGCAGAACATGAACACCTGCGAGGCACCGATTGGCGACTCGATCGGGTTCGGGATCTCGAGCAGCGACACGTAGCGGCCGGTGTTCTTCTTGAGCACGACCTGGGCGTCTGTGTTCCACGACGCCGACTCCATGCCGCAGTCGTAGATGATGTCGATCGAGTGGTTCTCGACCACATCGACCCACTTCTCCGTGTGGTAGTCAATGGTCTGGTCGGCGCCAATGGACTTGACAAACGCCGAGTTCTTCGCACTGGTCGTGGCGATCACGTGCGCACCGACGGCCTTGGCAAACTGCACACCGTAGCTGCCCGTGGAGCTCGAGCCGCCGAGGATCAGCACGCGCATGCCGGCCTTGAGGTCGGCGTGCTGGAACAGGCTCTGGAAGCTGGTGAGCGCGACGAGCGGCACGGCAGCTGCGTGGTCAAAGTCGATGTTCTTCGGCTTTGGCGCGACGTACTTGGCCTCAATGTCGATGTACTCCGCGACGGTACCGAAGCTTGGGATCTCGGCACGCGAGTAGACCTCATCACCGACCTTGAAGTTGGTGACGCTGGCACCGACCTCAGCGACGACACCAGCGGCGTCCAGACCGAAGCGGTACGGCTTGTCGGCCGATGGCTTGCCGCCCGTGAGGAACTCACCCCAGGTCTCGACGAACAGGTAGTCGACTGGGTTGATCGAGGCGCTGTGGACCTGGATACGCACGGCGTCCGCGGCGAGCGTTGGCTGGCTGACCGTGGTGATCTTGAGCACGTCGGCAGGCTTGCCGTAGCTCTCGAAGGTGACGGCCCTGAAGGTGGATGGGGCTGGGGACATCTTGAAAAAAGGTAGGGGGGGGGGGAGGTTGCTTGGCTTGAGGGCTGGAGCGCAGATTGGAGAATGAGAGTTCGTGGACTAGACGCAGCGCGAAGGGGTTACGGAGATCGTCAGCCTCGCTCGTTGCACGAGCGGTGGAGGACTAAGGCTGCGGCAGTGGTGGGTTGCAAAAAGCATGGAACCTCTCCACTCGAAAAGATCGTGCTTTCTCAACGAATCCAAAACGGAGACAGGCGTGATTACTAGCCCTTCCTTTTTATAACCAATCATCGGGAAAAATAACTTCAAGTTCGATGCTTTTTAACCAATGAAATGGAGGAAGTGGATAGGCGGCCATTTTGTCATTGAGTAATCATAGACCGCGACTCATATGAGTGGAACCCAAGACCCAGACTCTGCTAATGCACGCTGGTTACGTCGCGGACTCTGGATCGGTCTGTCTCGTCGTGGCTGAGGTCTCAACACGTTGCATCACTTGGGGTTTGTATGGAAGCTCCAACTTGCAGTTTACATCCGCGTGGACAAGCACACGTGAGCTTGTAAACTTCATGTTTGAATTGAGCTGATCCCGACCAGATTGGGCTGATGAATCTCGTGACGCACTGCACCAACATGCGGCCCAGGAATCCTCCTCTCCTCACATCCAGAGTGTGAATGTGAGGCGGACTCTACGGCGGAGAGCATGCTGCGGCTGTGAGCTGTCGCAGTGTCGTGCCACAGCCACGCAGATGCGGTGTCTGTGTCTTTCTGGCCGTATCCTTGATGCGGGTCTTGGCCATGAATACCACAGACAAGGCCTTTGGCCGACGACTCACATCAAAATGAAGAAAACAGAAACTTGTCTCCATTGGTGTGGACGTTGCTGCAACATGCCGTTCTAAAGGCAACGCCGGACGTAGACCGTGGCCCTTTGCTCGTTTGGGAAAGTTTCTCCCTTCATACGCTCGTTGGAATATTCTGTTTTGAGTCATGCGTTGTGAGCTCTTGTCGACAACGTACGCCCGACATAACAAATGCATATTCGATTCATGTCGTAAGCGTCGGTGACCTGCAAATAAACTTCCTTATCCCTGCGCCGGAGGGATGCCTTGTCCAAGTTGCGGGGGTTGTGCGTCGTCACAGATCACGGTTCTCGTATTCGGCGTCGCGGCCAGCGAGCAGGTCAGTGCCTTCAGATCATCGGCCAACACGAGTCCTGGTCTCCCTTGCTCCACACGATGAAGTGCCTGAAGAAACGCCCATCGACTAGAAGCTGGTAGAGGCTCACGAATCTCGGCGATCGGCATTCCATTCGTGGCTTCGGCAATTTCCTTGTACGACGACTGGTCTGGCTTGGCAACGTGGTAGTGGAGGTACCGCAGATTGGATTGTGGATCGCGAGCTACTTGGCTCAGGGCGTCCAGCACTGAGTTCTCGAGTCGTAGACCCAGGCGTAGGCTTTCTATCTTGCTGAATTGCGGCGCGTCGCCATCGCGGCTTCTGCACTTGTCCAGAAATCCCTCGAGAGCACTACTCGGGACGGTTGCCGAACCCAACTCAAGTGACCGTAACGGGATGTCCGAAGAAAACGCCTTCTCGAAGACAGTCATGGAGTCGAGTGTCACGTCGGAGATCGTGAGATGCTGGAGATTCGGACAGTGTGCCAACGCGGACTGGACCGTTGATTCGTCGACTCCGGGAATTCGAAGCCGCAGAGCTTGCAGCGGGAAGCCACCAGCATACTCGAAGATTTCGTGGAGGTGGTTCATCGTCGTTGTGTCCCCTGGGACACTAATCAACTCGAGGGACTTGAGATTAGCGGTGACGGAGTCATCGGGATTTGCATGGATATCACTGAGACTGAGGCGTGTTCTCTTTCTCGGAAAAGCTCTCCGCGGCACGGTGCAGAAGCCGCGTCCGTCGATGAAGATGTAGGCCTTGTCGCCGTCGCTACGAAGAAAAATGGCGTCCAGATCGGCTGTTGTCGTGATCGAATACTCGTTGGTCTCATCAAAGCCGAACTCGCTCGTCACGACTGTGCCTGCTGGTATACGAACGCCATGCAAGGGCGAGTTGTTTGGCTGAGTCTCTTCTCGGGCAACCCAGTGCTGGAAATAGTAGTCCAATGGGTTGATGACGCCAATCATGTGGAAGATCCCGTCGGCGTCGTCCTCGGCGATGGACACACCGCACACGGAGAGCGACTCCAGCGATTGACACGAGTTGGAGCTGAGAAACGAGAGTATGATGAGCTCCCACACCCCTGGAGGGAAAAACTCGATTGTGCCGTCCGCATGGAACAACTCGTTGATCTCACCAATCTGAAGCATTTTCACGTTGTCGGCACGAAGCATTGCTGAGCAAAGTGCCGCGAATTCTGGGGTCATAACTTCCAGTATTCCAACCATCAGCCGTCGGATCGAAACGCGTGGCAACGTGGAGTTCATCGGGTGATGGTTGCCCAAGGCAGTCACAAAGCTGATCCAGCTTTCGCGCCACTCTGGATTGAACAGCTCTTCGTCAGGTGGCGGCGCGAGAGGCAAGTAGATCGTGTCGATGTGGACACCCAGTAGTATGATCCGCTCGAGCACTCGCATCGTGTCCGGGTGCTCGAAAAGTGTCCTCATATTGAGATGGAGCGAGTCCAGAACGAAGTGCGGACGCTCGACAGGAAGCCGGTTCGTCGCTTGGATCTGCTGGATAGTTGTTTCGAGAAAAACAAGGAAGCTGACGTTGTGCTCCTTTGCTGGAGCGACTAGCTGGCCATCTTGGAATGTCCCCGGTGTGGCCGGGACGAAGACGTGGAGCTGAAGACGCGGTCGAACTATCTCTTTGCCATTGCTCAGTGTGGTTGCACGCCTCAGATACTGATGAAAGTCCTTCATATACATTCTACCGTCGCAGCCGCACAGAAACTTCATGGTCTTGTCCCAGTCGACGAAGATCAGCGGGTGGTGACGCTGGATGCGGAATTGGTAGTTCGGTCTTAGGTCATGCGCTGTCAAGTCCATGAACGGCGCCGGCTCAAACTCACTGAGCTCACGAAGCTTCTTGCGCCACAGACCATTGTCCGCACTGGCAAGTACACTGGTGAGCAGCAGCGCGTCTCTGATGCGCGTGAGCCTGGTCTCGATCTCGCGTTGGGACTTGAAGAGGAGGTCTTTTGACCAGTCGACTTCGAGCCACCAGTCTGTCTCGGGGTCTCGCCCCATAGGCACGGCGCCTGGCGTATCATGGCGATCAAGGTCAGCAACGCGGACGATGCCCTTGAGGATCTTGAACCACGGGTCGATGAACGCCCATTCTTCCGTCTTGCTTGGTGTCGCCATGATCGTTTCCATCGTCGTTTCCACTTTCCGCTTCCAATCGTCAACTGTCGAACGTGGCCTTTCTGATACATCTGATAATACTCAGTATACATGTACTGAGAAATAATTCGCATAATTACGTTTTACTTGGACTAAAACAAACGAAAATAACTGAAATATCAACCTGCATTTGTATAATTACAGAAATGTGTGATGGGTACCTAATACAGGATCTGGTCAACGTCGGTGAGGATGAGGACTGATCGACGACGTGCCTTGGCTGCGAGCTCAATGATGATCCTCAATTGGTCTTCAGCTACTGCGGGGATAGTGCTGTTTCCACTAAGGCGTCGAAGCGATCCGAGGAATGCGAGTCTGCTCTCAAGCTGGAGAGGCGAGTCGACTTTAGCGAGAAACGACCCGTCATGGGTCTTGAGGCGGTCCCAGTCTGTGACTGGGATGCTGGAGAACGGCCCGGCGGTCCGGTACACTTGCACAGTTGAGAAGTTCTTGTTCGTGTTGAGTAGATCCTCCAGTGCGGTGACAGTCGTCTTGCGGAACGTATTGCTCCATCCTTCGCCGACGCGAAGCCGACTCAGCGTGGTCGAGATGGCCTTCTTTTCATCGGACAAGACCGGCAAGAAGGTTTCGAAGGCGTCTATCGGGATGGCGACCGTACGCAACTCAACCGACGTGAGCTTGCTTGCATCAGGACGATCGTAGGCTTCGACCAACGCGTCGAGAGACTGCAACGTGGCTCCGTTTATCCGAAGGCTCTCCAGGTTCGGGCATGCATTAAAGCATTCGTGGAGCATGGCGTCATCGACGTCGGCGCGGTCGATCGCGAGAGCTGTAAGGGATTTTCCTGCGAGTTGCAGAATGCGCGGGATCCACTGCTTTGGGCCAACGTCGAGTGACCCGTCGAGTCCGGGTGTGGGCTGAGGACCAGGCGCGAGGCTCAGCACAAGAGTCCGCAATGCAGGCTGAGCATGGTTGGGGGCATCGACTCGGCTCTCAGTGACAACACTCTCAAAGCCAGCGACAGCGTCGGTTGAGATGTCACCGAGACCAGCGAGTTCGAGAGACTGGATCGAGTTTGTTGCGTGGTGGCTGAAAAAAGCTGCCGCGAGGTGGCGCCAGAACACAGCGGTCGACAGCAGTGGAGAAGCTTGGCCTTGAATGGACAGCGAGCGAACGTTGGTCGTCGTCGTGAGCGACCGCAGCCACACAGTCGATAGCGCCGGTGTAAGATACAACGACGGGATCTCCAGTCGGTCAACTTGAGCCGTTGTGGCCGTTGATGGGCGAGTCGAAGAGAGCAGCTTCCGTACCAGTGGACGCCACGATTGTTCGAGTGACCCTTCGTCTACGCTGTCGCGGTTGTATCTACCTGGAAGTGCCAAGAAGTCGATCCGCACGTTCGTTTCCAAGAGGCGCTCCAATGCGTTGAACACGACTGGGTGGGCGTCGTGGCGCCAGAGGTACAGCTCCACAGTTTGGAGCTCAAATGACGGCAGCAATGCGTGAACACCCTCGACGTTCTCAGCGCTGTTCTGCTTGATGTGAAGGACTGTATTCGTCACGCTGTCAAGCGCTGCGCCTTGTTTTTCTGGTGTCGAAGCAGCTTCAGAAAACTCGATTCGCACAGGCAGCGGCTTGATCACATCGTCCCACTTCACCTTCTTGGACTTGGCCATCGCACACAATGCAAAAGCGCTCGACAGAAACTCCTCACTGAACTGCCCTTCGTGCGCAGATGAAGCCTCATCACCAAGTCCCCACAGTGTTGCTATCTTGTCTCGCCATCCGTTGGTCTCGGGCGACGCGCCGCCTTCGAGTGTGAGCGCGAACTTGCACTCCACGCGCTCTTCAAGATGCTCTTTCGTGAGTCGCAGCCCACTTGTGGTCTTCATCTCCTCATACCACGCGCTATAATCGACACGCGCGAGCATCGTGGTCAGCAGCAGCGCCTCTCGCAGCTCTTTGTACAGTGCCACGTCATCGCCAGCACTCGCCAAACAGCCGTGGTGACCGAAGAACCCGCAGTTTTCATGGCGTTTCAGCCCCTTCGGATGTACGTGGATCCACCAGTCTGATGGCGTGCTCGACTCCACGCGTACGTTCTGGGAGTTGAGGCGATGGCGATCCGACAGCCTCACACGGTCGTTGAGAACGCGGAACCATCGCGACAACAACGACCGGTCTCCTGCGTCTGCTGGTGTCGACACTTGAGTCGTTTCCACCGACGAAACGCCCTGCTTGAGTAACGTCGCCGGCGACTGGAATAGCACGCCCATAATGGTGGGATGATTGATGAGTGACGTCGGAGGCAAATCTTGCAATGGCGTCTCATGCAATGCACGCCATCAAGACCACATACTGTGGGTAGCAACTTTAGTGGAGACCGTCATACTGAGCTTCTCCAGTACTGAACCCAACCGTATCATGTTGGATGCTTCTTTGCTGGTGATGGCCGTTTGTTCTTCGTTTTCTCCTCATGTGGTTCGCAATCATCAATTCATCATGCAATGAGCCAGTCAAATAGCGCCGTTGGGTCGACTAGCCAGTCAGATGGCGCCATCGCGCCGTGTCACTTCAACATGAAGTGAAGCACCTGGCCCGATGATTGGCCTTTGTTTATCTCAGTAAGCCGCGGCTGTCCAAAGCAGACTTTCACACAGGCAAAACGCAGCATCATCATGATGGGCGCGAGCATGATGAGCCTAAAGTACAGCGATTTGGACCAGGCTATTGAAGTGTTAACGTGCAATAATCAGCGTTTGCATTACGGGTACGGTACTGGGTGTCGTAATCGAAGACATTCGCGGCGACTTCGCTACCACCGTACGCGACGGTAGCGTGGCTCGACAGCGAACTCGAAGATGTGCTGCTTGACGTGGCCATCCATGTGGAGCGCTGCATTGGAGAGGGCAACAGCACGCATGCCACCTAGGAATGCGATGAGCTGAAGCTTTTGATCGTCAGTAAACCCAGGAATCCGCAAGCCGTCGAACTTGTCCTGTCCCACCCGCAGTTGGGAAGACCGCCCATGGAAATGCGCCAAGGTCCTGTTCTCGCGGAGCACGTTCTCAACTAGCTGGACGGTTTCGGCGCTCGATAAGTGACTTTGACCAAAGTCGACTTGCAGTCTCTCGATGTGGGACGCAACAGAGTCGTTGGGTGGCTTCTTTTGCAAGAATGTGCCGATGAACTCGTGCAGGTCGGCCGATGGCGTGTTCGTGACCTCTAGAGTCAGCGACGATATCTTGGCTCCGTTTGCATATCCCTGGCGGAGGACATCCATTGACGAAAGAACCAAGTCGCGTGTTTGAAGACTCTTCAGGTTCGGGCACAGCTCAAAAACACGCCGAAGCACCTCGTCGCCACTCTCCACACTGAACTTCAGCGCGCGAAGACGTGCCCCGACAATCTCCAGTAGACCAAGCAAACCTGCAGACTCCATCATCCTAACGTTGGACCCTTCAATCACCAGCTGCAAACACGACGATGGGATTCTCTCGTTTGCTGGCTCGGTCTTCATTCTTTTGTTTGGACGGTCAGCTAGTTGCCCCCAGCCGAATCCATACCCTGGGATGAAGATCACACGCTCACCAGCATCGTTTGGTTGCGACAGCAGCTCGCCCCACGTCTCGTTGATATGGTAGCACTGACGCGCATTTGAAACTCGAAAAGTCGCCCGCGGCCGAATTGTCGTCACCACTGGCTGGAAGTGAGGATCCAAGACCGGGAAGTCCACTACGTACTCGCTGTCAGCGATACTGAGAAGTTGGAATGGGTTGTCACTTTCTACAATCTCCTTGACAGCCGGAAGCTCCAAACTCGTCGGGCGCTCACCCTGAATGCTCAACTTGGTCACGCTCGTCGCCGAAGCTTTGCTGAACATCGCGAATGCCAACCAGTGCACGATCGGGAACGCTCAGTTTCAGTCAAACCGAAATGGTTACCGTCCTCGTGAGTATGCAGGGCCAGTATCTTGACACCTCTCGCGGATGCGAGCGCCGAGCAAAGTAACGCAAAGTGGGGACGCGCCAGGAAACTGCCATGCACCTCGATACGCCGTGCACTAACCAAGCGACCTTGATCATCAGCCTCAACACCGGTTAAAAGCCGGATAAATGGGCCCCACAACTTTAAATTAAGTTGGTGGTAGCCGTCGAGCACTGGCAGCATGAAATCGGAAAATCGAACACCGGTCTGGAGCAGATTCGTGAAGGCTTCAATCACGCGGTCATCGGCACCACTTCTGAAGAAGATGCCATTCATGTCCGTAACACGGAAGAGCGTGCCCCGAGATGTCCCGCTGGATTGCGCTTCTTCTAGCAACCGCTCCGTGTGGTGAACTGCATCAACGATCTGCATGATGCGTGCGCTAAAATCGTGAGAATTGCCTTCGTCACCGTCAAAGCTCAGTACAAGCTTCAGTGGCGTTGGCTCCACATCCATCCACGACACGCCGCGTCTTCCTAGTTCTCGCTGGATGCCCGCCAAGTCGTTGGCATAGTCTTCAGTGTGTCCTAGATCTCCCATCAGTCGGCCAAGACACTTGGACCACTTGAGAAAGTGCGTGTTATGATTGGTGCCGAACAAAAGCAGGAACTGGATCGGGATGCGAGGAGCCGCACGGCCAACTCCTCCTCTTGGGAAGTTCACGTGAGCGAATATCTTCATCATAGCACACCACTCGTGGTAGTCGACCTTGCCCACAAAACTTGTGAGGACGATGGCGTCTCGCAATGACGCGACCCGCGCTTCCACCGTCGGCGACAAGCACCACGGATTACCGTCTGGATCGTCTTCATCCTGCTCGCTTTCGTACGCATCGTCGTCGCCAAATGATATCGATTCAGTACGGCTTCCAGCCAGAAGTCGGCGTTATCGTCGGCGCTGTCGTCGTTGCTGTCGCCATAGATGCGGATCGCGTGTCGCCACTGGGTATCCGTTTCCGACACCACCAAGTCCGCCTCCCCAAGGATCGTGAACCAATCGGAGAGGAACAGTCACTCGACTGGAGCCGTGCTTACTACTTCTGTTGTTGTTGGTAGTGACACAGCCTCCTGTGTGCGTTGCTGGGGAACTTCCATCTCGCCTTGCTTGCAACTTGCCGAATGCGTGGATCTTTGGCCCCTTGCGTTCGAAAAGCTCCGAGAAACCTGTATAATCGCATAATGAGCCCGTCACCAGTGTACCCATTATCCGGTTTTAGAGTTTCCAGAAAAAGTTACCATTTTCTGGAAGGGGCAAAGGGGATTTTCTACCACTTTGCAAAGTTAATGGGACTTTTATACCAAAAGTTCAAAA